>CANXYC013085296.1:0-125706 GCA_948193065.1 Aleurites moluccanus | reverse complement strand
CCCAACTTTATTATTTTCCAAATAATAGCAATAATTAGGAGTGATTCGTTGATATCCCCTTCCTCGTGGGAACGATACTTTCTCATCACTATTACTTGCCACGCGACCTGTATACTTGCAGTACCGCAAAGTCGCAACATTCATCCTGCATAGAAGAAAGGAAAAAAAATTCACGATTGATGATAACAAGAAAAACTTCAACAAAAAAATCCTAAAAAATTTCGCTCTGATACCATGTTAATATTCTGAAATTGAGAAAAATTAATATGCTTTTTCATTCTATTTTTCAATAATGTACAATCCTTCTTATATATACAATCAGCTACTATAACAAAAATAACAACTTAACCATCTAACAAATATTATTATTTATTTGTTAACTATCAGTTATAACAAAAGAGTTAATTATCTAGTGTGCCAATATTATCATATAACCTATTGGCTTAATATCATTATTTTTCATTCAATTATTTTAATGATTTAATGAGTGTTAACCATTGCATTTTTATTCTGAATTGAATCAAATGAAATATTACTCATCAACATCATGTCACATATTTTTAATACATTAATCATTCTAAATAAAATTTGTTAGTTATGAATTGACAAATTTAATACATTAATCATTCTAAACAAAATTTGTTAGTTATGAATTGACAAATTTTTCCTCTTAATTTCCCTTTATTTTTAATGTTCAATTATTATTTTTTATTTTATGTTGAGATTTTTTTTTTTTTAGATACATGACCTGCTATTGGTTGTATTTATTAAGACAACTCTTATTGCAAATTAGAAAAATGTTGTTATGAAAATTAAACTAATATAATACATTTAAGAAGTACGAGACTTAATTCATAAAACAGAACTTTGAGATCTAGATTAGAAACAAATTTTAGAACTTATTTTACAAATATTAAAAAATGTTATATAATTAATACAATCTAAAGGTCATCTTTTATTTTTCTTTCCAAATTTGAAACCTGCCTTCAATTTTTTTTTTATTTTAAGATATACTATATACATTATAAGGTATCAATACAAAACTAGATCAATAATATTGAGTTTTTAATCAGGAATGAGATTAAAAAATTATTTTTTGAATACGTCAAAATTTAAAACTTTTTCATATAGATATAAAAATTTTCAGGAAATTAATTTTGAGTGGATTAAAACTATATAAAAAACTGAATTTTAAAGGACTATATGAACATTTTTGAATAAATTTATAGAATTTTTTGAGTTGGAGTGGCCCACCCGAGTCTGGACTACCAATCTAGATCATCTGTCTTATTTGGTGTCCTATTTTCTGTCTCATATACTTTTTATACACTATATTTTTTTAAAAGTATTTTAACAGTCAATATTTTTTTATAAGTGATGTAGTGCATAAAGAAGTGCATGAGACAAAAAATGAGATACCAAATAAAACAGAAAATCTGAATTGCTACACTATCTTTGTCTCTTTGTTAATATAGATTTGAGAAAATCAATATTAAAAATTAGCTTATTAAGATTGAGGAGTCCATTTCTATATTATTTGAGACTCTTTCTCAAATAATATTCTTAATAATCCTCTCAAGTGGCAACTAAGTAAAAATATTTTTTGATAAGTTCAGTTGACACTTATAAATTTATGATATGGACTGGATTAAGATAGGATTTAAAACTTAACAAATACTCACTCCTAACAAAAAAATTAAAAATTCGAAAATAATCCATACCGAAAGAAGAAACAAATTTGAAATCCGAAAATTACTCATAACGAGCTAAAAAAAAGAATTGAACCTAGTCTAATTTATGATATAAGGGGAGATAGTGCAAAAATCGATTAAATTCTTATATGATATTAAATTTTTAATATAAATTTAAAAGAAATAATATTAAAAATTAGCTTATTAAAATTTAAAAATTTATTTCTATATTAATTTATTTAATAATGTGAAACTTTTTTTATATAATATTTTTAACAAATAAAGCCAAAAAACGTACAAACTTTTTAACTATCAAAGTAATATTTACATGTAAAATTTAAATTTAATATGAATAGGGATCGAATCTAAAACTTTCTGAAATCTCCACTTTGATCCTGTTACTAGACTAAAGTTTCTTTAATTATGCCTTCAATTGCTCAAATTTTGTTTTACTAAATTAAAGCTAAATGGCCAACTTGATTAAACTAGTATAATTTTTTTTTTTATCAAAAACCATGCATGATTATTAAATTTATGAGTTCAAATGATGATAAGTGAATAATTATTGAAATTAGAATCACATCTTCAAGCTAATCTATTTTTTTTCGTTAATTAAAAAAAATGAACTTTTACAAAACATATAGTTTTTAAATCAATTTTTAATTTTGACAAATTAAATTACAAAATTTTTATTTTTTGACAAATTTTACAATAAAAAAGCCTTAAATCAAAATTTTTATGATCGAAAATAACGTGATAATTTTTTATTAATATTATTGCCATGTCAGATTCTAACTTTCTCAAGTTTAGTATTAATAATATTATAATATGACGTGTTAATAATATTAATACAAAATTATTATATTATTTTTTGTCATCGAAAATTTGATTTGGGGTATTTGCTGATGTAAAATTGTCAAAATTATGATCCAATTTACTTAAATTAAATATTCATACAAAAATTACAATTTACATAAAAGTTTATAAATTTTTTTGTAATTAAACTTTTTTTTTTTGCATATATCAAAAACTTATTAAAGAAAAAAAAGATTATTAGGTTTAAATCACTAATTTTCTACATCATGAGATAGGTATTCAACTATAGAACTATTAACCTAATGATTCAATTGATTTTTTTTTATTAAATTGAACATTTATAATATATACAAATAATAAAAATAAGTTGATTTATATTAAATTCAACCATTACACCATATCTAAGGATTGATCTTAAACAAGATGAAGCTCATCAAAATTCTCTTTACATATACAAATTGGAAAAAATAAAAAAATAAAATAGGAAAGTCACAAATGGGTTTAAAATCTTTGAATCTTCTCTTCAAAAGAGTTTTACATAAAACCATGTGAGAAGCTTTTGAAAAGATTTATTAGGTATCAACCCACTTATACACAATATATATATAAAGCACACTTATCAAGACTTAATTACTTTCATTCGTTGACCAAGTTAATTGCAAAGAAACATGTCTTTTTGTACATAATAATAAATGCACATGGAGACCATTTAAAGACTCTTGATCTCTTTTAATAATGCATTATTTTCTTAATTAGTTAGGTCATATAAAATTAACACTAAATTTTGCATATGTATATCTTATGTGGCTTCCACTAGATCCATTTTCATTTTATTTTCTGCCTTAATTAGTTAACAATGCATAAATTTGCCTGTCAAAGATGGCCACCCTGGCTTGAGTCAAACTATTTATTAGTGCGTTTGATGTTGAAATTATTTTTCTATTTGTAGTAAAGGTTGACTTTTCTTTAGGGTTTATATATATATGTAGGGTTTTGGCATTAGATTTGATTTTTATTTTTTAATTTCTTTTAGTGAGAATTTAATCTTCTAATCATGAGTTTAATCATTCTGTTAATGATATTACAGTCATGTGTACGGGCGTGAAATTTAACCCACACCCTTTGATTGGCATGTGACATATTACGTAAAGTAGAAATGATGCAATTTTAAACTATTAGTTTCAAACATGTTAAGAACTCTGCAAATACTGCAGCTTATTTTTTAGCCCATTTCTAAAACTTATAATTGTTTGGATGAATAATCCTTCTTAGAAGGTTATGTTCTTAATCCAACAGGAGCAAATACCTTTTTTCCCTCTTTTAATGGATTGATTTGGAATTTAAGCTATCAGTAGACATTAATTAAAAGTTTATGCAGATTAATATATAATATCTTTTCATTATTTTTAACTGGTTCATATGTTTTCTTTATATAAGTATTTAAAATAATCAAAACGTAATATTTAAATTTAATAAAATAATAATAATAATTTATGTATGTTTTAAAATATTTTAAAAAAATATAAGCTAATTAGTAAAAAAAAATAGGATCAAAATTTGTACAAGGAGTGAACCTATAATTAGTTATATTTCGAATAATAAATTAAAATTAAAATATATAGCGAAAGGGAAAAAAAATTATTTATATATAAAAAAATATAAATTTGTCAGAGTCAATAAGTTTAAATACTACATAGTTATTAAAATATATATATATATATATAAATTTACAGGATTTTGTTTTGAATTGTTCAAAATCAAACATTACCATTCCTTTCTTTTCCGTTAGTTTTTTTTTTTTCTTTTGACAATGATGTTTCGACGTCAACCCATTATCCATTTTGTAGCCTGAGTGGAAATTGGAAAATTTTTGTTCCTCCATTGGAGATGCATGAATCCTTTTCTAGGCAATAATTGCTGGACAATTAACAATTTTAATATTAAAGAATAAACTATAAGAAAGCATATATAGTTTAATTTGCTAATAAGTCTTTGAATTACAATTAATAAATGTTTGTTGCTGAATTTAAAATTAATAGAAATTTTAGTGCTAATTACCCTGAATTTCATGATAAGTACAGTATGTTGTATCCTTAATTTCAATAGACGCATGTCAAGACAACCTAAACGGGGCGTCAATAGCATAATCAGGGCGGCAAATTAGAGTTTTAACTCTCCAACTCACTTGAAAATATATATATTATTTTTATATAATTAATCTAAATTTTAAATTAGTCCTCTCAAAATTAAATTTTTATAAATAATTCAAATACTAAAATTATTTAATTAATTTTTACCATGTAAATATGGAAGATCAATAAAAATATACTTAGTTAAAATGTATTTTTATATAGCATATAATTAATTATCATTTTTTGAAAAAAAAAATTATTAGAAAATTTAGAAAAAAAAAACCTTAATTTCTCCCTTTATTTTTTTTTTACTAAATTTGACCATTTAAATAATTTTTTTTTTTAAATTTCGCCCTTAATTAGCGTTATCGACTTATCGTCTTATGGTTTTACTACTACAATATTAATATTCAATGCTCTTAATAACATTAAATTAATTTCAAGATCTATATCGTTGAGAATTAGAACATAAAATGGGTATATTTTTCTCCCTAATTTGTAAAATTTTTAGGTTCAACATTGTTAATAATGATTAGCTTAAATAGATTTAATATGTGATATCTCCGTACAATTAAAAAAAATATGATTATAACATTTATTTTCAAAAAATAAGATTAGTGTTGCACCCACAAGTTTAGCATAGGAATCTCAACTTGAAATGGCTCTCAAGTTTAAATCCCATTCTATAATTATAAATTTAATTAATTAAAATTAATAATAATTGTAAATATATATATTAAAAATTAGTTAAAATTTCATGATTCATAAAATTGGTTTCTTAATTGTCTTAGTATATCATCCTCTGAAACTCTAATTGCAACTCACCCGAATAACAATAGACCATTGACTCTAATGAAATTGAGAAAGAATAACGTTCACATTTCAAATCTTTTCCTTTTCTTTTTGCTTTTTTATATGCTTTAGAAAGCGACCAATTAAATTAACTCATTTGATTAGCAAATTTTCTTCCTTTTAGAAGCAAATTTAGTCTAAGACAGATTCTTTTGCATTTCTTCAACTTGCGCAAGTTTGGCAATACCCCATTAACGAACTTTGCTGCTATGTTCATCAATGTATCTACATGCAAAGTCAACCTTGCCAATATACCCTTATGTACCCATATACATATATATATTTATTTCTATTGATTTTTCTTTATTGTACTAAAAAAATCTCGAATGCTTTTGAATGCCTATGCTTGCTTTCTTCTTATGTTTCTCTTCCCCACTAGCTTCTTATAAGCCATTCAAATAGAGTTTTGGTGTGAACTTGAGGTTTTCTTTAAGCCCTTTTGCATCATTTACTCAAGAAGAAAAGTTTCTTTGATTAAGTACTATCTTTGCCTCAATTTCTTGCAAACAAGGTAAGTGCCACAAGTCCACCACTACTATTTTTTTTTTTTTCCTAAGAAATATTTTTATACAAAACAGATATCAATTGCAATGTCAAGTTACATATTACTTGATAAATAATAAATCTAAACAATTCACGATTTCTGTAGAATTCGAATCTAGAATCTATTTATTCCAGGGCTTCAAACCTAGCCATCTCGGCTAGGCCATTATTAGCTCATTATTACAATCTTGTTATCCTTTCTTTTATTTTTTTTTAATCAAGTTTGAACTAGAATTTAAATTTAATAATTTCTATATCAAAATTCACTTTCCTTTTTCTCCTTTATTATATAAGCTTATTAATTTTGTTCAAACACTTTCGATAATCAAGAAAATTTCTTTGTAAAAAAATTATGAGCGTAAAGTATAGCTATTATTTTAATTTTAAATATTGTGTCTGTATCAATATCTATTATTTCAAGTGGAAGGATTTTGTTCCTCTTAAATAAATTTTTTAGTTCAAATTTTATGAATAAAAAATAGGTATTGAGCAATTTTTACTTTTTCATGAGTCTTTCTGTTTGAGACTAAATTAGCAAAAAATTTGAAATACTATATGGTCATATAAAAAAAAAATAATGGGTTTGAAATACGAGATGGTCATATAAAAAAAAATTGTATCTATGTTATTGCTAATTTGTATAAAAATAGTCATATTGACATGTTTTTATTATATTGTAAATATATGAGAAGGCCTATATGTAAAATAAAGAATCCTTGATGAAATGGAAAGCCTGCTATTTTAACACTCAAGTCTCGTATATTTTACACCTACTTGTAATCTAGCTTTAAGTGTAAATATGATCTCGATTATAAATTTAGGTTTGAATCCCTCTCTATGCTAGAGATTTTTTATTGTGCATTGAATTCCTTTTTACACAGAGATACTCTTGAATTAAAGAGTTTGACAGTTGGGATTGTAAACCTTTTTCTTTTGTCTAGCTAATTAATTATATGAATTGGGATTTGGGTTTTCAGTGAGCTGATTTCTTCTACATTAAAAAAATAAGTTTATAGAACAAAAACTTAAATTTCAGTGTCTTTTGAAGTAGTACTATTTTTCTTTTTCATTGGTTAATTTGTGGTTTAATTATCTAAGTAACAGTGCCAAAACGCAGGGGCGGCCCTTTTCTTCGGCATCAAAACCGGCTTTAAAATGGTGTCTTTAAGAGGCAGAGGAGGAGAAATCCTTAGGAAGAAGTAGTGAACACAACACGTTTAATGAACTCAAAAAAATCATACTTTATAATATCATGATAACTTTATTAATACTAAAACGTTTTTAAGCCCATGTGAAGCTTTGGTGCATTTTTCATGGGGGTGCCTCTCTTAATCTTTATTTATTTATTTATTTATTTTTTACACTAACCCTTTTATTTTATATATAAATACATAGGCACAAGATCCATTGCTCCTCAAACTTTTAACAAAAACCTCGCAAACCTCTCTAATTTATTACTTTCTCTTTCTTGAACTGTTTCCTCTCATTTTGGGCTGGAATTCTTTGAATCTTTCCTTACTACAAGCTGATTCTTCATGATTAAACAAAGATTGTGATACTAAACAAGTATTTAGATTATAATTGGTTAGTTACAGGCTTAATTAGTGTTAATTAATGTTTTCAAGCTTCTTGGTTTTTTTTGGAGTTGCATATAATATGTTTTTGATTTTCTTGCAGGTACAACATTCTTTGTTTTTTATTTCAAGGAATGGGTTTATTCAGAAATTCTACTCTGAAAAATGAGGATTACTTGGAAGGGATGCTTAATGAATATGTTGGTGGCAGAGCTAAGTTGAAGGCTAACAGAGGTGTATCAACTAGGCTTGTTACTGCTCTTACTTGTCTGCAACTTGCTTTTGCTATTTATGCTACTTTCTTATTGTATTATATGAGTCCTGCTATTGATTTAAGAACAAAACCAGACTTTACATGGGCTACAAGAATTGCAAAACATTGGAAACAATTCATAGTCCCACCCCATGTCCTTGGTAGATATCAAGAAGCTAATTCTCTTGTCAGAGCAGAAAATCTACCCATTACTTCATCAGAAGTTTGTGAACATGAAAAGATTGATTTTCAGCAGAAGAAGTCTAATGATGTTCAAATGATCAAGTTGAAGACAGAACTTTACAATGAGATATTAGATTTTCAGAGCAAGTCAATTGGTTCAGAAACTCTTTCCGAGCTAATGGCAATGAAATCTAAGTGGGATTTGCGCGGTCCTAATAGACCAAAGATCACAGTCATTTTAAATCATTTCAAGAGAAAAACACTCTGTTCGCAGCTTGATTCTTTACTTCAACAGACTCTTCCTTTCCATCATGTTTGGGTGCTTTCATTTGGGAGTCCAAATGAGTTATCACTTAAGACAATTGTAGATAGTTACAATGATTCAAGAATCAGCTTCATTAGTTCAAGCTATGATTTTAAGTACTATGGAAGATTTCAAATGGCTTTACAAACTGAAGCAGATCTTGTATATATTGTTGATGATGATATGATTCCTGGCAAGAAAATGCTACAGATTTTATCACATGTAGCAGGCACTGAGAAGTATCAGAACTCAGTTTTGGGTAGCATAGGAAGGATTTTGCCTTTTAGGCAAAAGGACTTTACATTCCCAAGCTACAGAAAATTTCGATCAAAGGAGGCCGGACTATACTTGCCAGACCCTGCTTATGATATAACAATTAATAAAATTGTGCAGGTAGATTTCCTTTCCAGTTCTTGGTTTCTAGCTGCAGAGCTTGTCAAGACACTTTTCGTCGAGGCCCCAATGACCTTTATGACCGGTGAAGATCTGCATCTCAGGTATGTACAGGTTATTTCCTTCTGCTAGCACTAGTAAAAGAGTTAATAACATTAAAATGTTATTTAGTGTACTTTAATTGTCTTAATTTCCATTGATGATAATCTGTAGGAGCTACCTAGATTTTTCAGTACTAGTTAGTAGTTTTAAGTATTTTATTTTATACAAATTATGCAAAGTCTTGGAAGAGGGCTATTTGAGATTGCATTACATGGGTTTGATTGTGACAATAATTGAAATTTTATTGGGTTGGTAACCTGTTCAATAATATATCTAAACAAGTTAATCATAATATTAAAGCAAAAATTATTATGAAAACCAACCCTTGCCAATCTCCAATACAACTTTGATTAAGTATAGAACTATATTAGATTAATGGTTCAATTTAATAGAAAAAGGGCAGGCAGCTGACTTATTCTTAAATGCAGATTAAGTTGAAAATCGACTCGGCAAGCATTTGAAGTGCTAATTAATTTTGTACTCAAATGAGTTTTTATTTGATACAATGAATTTTTAATATAGGAATCTTCTTAGTCTGGCCTTTTTTAAAAAAAAAATATGGTCAACTTTTCGACTTATGTTACACTTTCGAGGCAAAATGATGAATAATGTTAATATAATATTTCTCATTTCTAGATGGGTAGTCTGCATCTTGTTTCCCTACATAGATTTTTGCATCCAATAATTTGTCTGTTCTAAATTTTCTACTACTGCACACAATATACATGCTTAATTTCCTTTATAAAGCAAAAAACATAGATGGAAATGGCACTTCCTTTCTGAGATTCCCTATAGCACTATCTGCACATTATTAGCACTAGCTTGTTTGGGACCAGGTGAGAGTTTAAGAATATATTCAATTGCAAGTGCTCCATTAGGTGATATTAACTAGTATTTATACATATAGGATAACACCAACCACTTAAAGACCATTTAGAAATAATCCTGAAGATTATAATTATTGTTTATGACTTTTTCTTTTTGTTCTCAGTTTATATAACTAAATTAAGATAAGAAACCAATTAAAATCATAATACAAGTCCCTTAGTTAAGTAATTGTTATTGTTGATGACCATTATTAAGATAAGGAAATGATAGCTAAAATAGTACCAGGAACTTGACTAAATGTACAATGCTAACGCCATAATTGAATCAAGTTTCAAGTTTCAAGTTTTTAGTTGATCAAAGAAACTAAGCAGAAGTTAATTTGCATGATGAAAAATTTTAATGATAAGTAATTGCAGTAAATAGTATCAGATTCCTGATTGTGCTTCTGATGTTATAATTTTTATTGAACATGTGCAGCTATCAGCTTCAGAAGTACAGAAATGCAGGCTCATTCGTGCTTCCAGTAGACCCGAACGACAAGGAAACGTGGGGTGATAGTGAGCACAGACTTGCTTATGTTTCTGAAACCACGGTAATTTTCAAAGACATTGTTCAAGTCCGAGATGACCAGTGGTGGAAGGCATTTTCTACTGGTTATGTGACTCAATGGGCTGCAATGAACCCTCAGAAAATAGATGCGCTTTTTTATGCTCACTCTGTCGATGAAGTTAAGGCACTTGCACCACTTCTTGAAAAGTTCAGGTCTACTGTTGGGAAAAAAGCCTATATTGTTGTTTCTGGAGGCAATTTTTGCCCTTGTGAAGATGCTGCAACTGCTTTAAACTGGCCTAAGTTAGTTTGCAGGGAGCGAAGATTTAAGATATTCAATTTGGATGTTGGGAAGCTGTCAGGAATATCAAACTCTGAAGTGCCAGTGGTGCAAGCAGTGTACTCTAGCATGAAAGGATTAATCAAAATTCACAATCCCAGTGTGGTGATCACAGTGTCTGACATTGATCCTAATGTGAAGAAAGCTTTGAAAATGGCGACGGAGACTAGTACTAATGCTACCACAATGATTCTCTTGCCTAGGCCTTCTATATCAAAGGTTCTTTGGATGGCTGACCTAAGATCAACTGCTTTGCCAAGTAAGAATTTTAACAAATTTTGCCATAAAATAGTTAGTTTCATTTATAACTGGATAGCAATACTTGACTAAGCATATTAATTAGTCCTAACCAATTAACAAGTATTAAATTTGTTCTGATAAATCTGCTATAATTTTCAAACTTAGTGAGATAAGAATTTCTATGATTCTGATTGAAGTTATTTTCCCTACCAACAAGATTTAAAAATTATAATTTTGTGCCCCTATTTCAAATTTGCTAATTCAAAATGTTTGAAGGTAAAGTTGTTGGAATTTGACACTATTATGAGGTGTGAGATTCTGCAAATCCCAGAAAGTAGTGTCCATGGACCCTGGTCATATTTTTTTAATGGATGAATAGAAAGCATTTAATGAGTGCTAATGAAACAAGCATTCTTCTTAACTTAAAATCTTACTTCATTTGACAACAAATTCTGGAACCTTTCTTTTTATGTTATCTATTTATCTAAAGGCTAACCGTACGATTAACTTGCCTGTGTAGATTGGAATAAAATGCGAATTTCCGTTAACATAATTACCCAAAACAGAGCTGGATCTTTGACAAGGCTTCTCAACTCCCTCAGCAATGCATACTATCTTGGTGATGAAATCCCTATCAGCTTCAACATGGACAGTAAAGTGGATGCAGCAACTATAAGACTTGTAAATTCATTCAATTGGACTCATGGTCCTAAAACTCCTAGAAGAAGAATCATCCAAGGAGGCCTCATCAGAGCAGTTAGTGAGAGTTGGTATCCTGCATCTGATGATGATTTTGGCCTCCTACTCGAAGATGATATCGAAGCCTCTCCATATTACTATCTGTGGATTAAATATGCTCTCTTAGCATACCATTATGATCCTCAAGTTTCATTCCCTGAACTCTCCTCCATTTCCTTATACACACCTAAATTGGTTGAGGTTGTGAAAGAAAGGCCTAAATGGAATCCAACTGAGTTTTTCAAGAGAATCCATCCAAACACACCCTATCTCCACCAATTACCCTGCAGTTGGGGTGCAGTGTTTTTCCCTAAACAATGGAGAGAATTCTATGTTTACATGAACATGAGGTTCACCGAAGACGCCAAGGAAAACCCAGTTCAAATTCCAAAATCCAGAACAAATGGATGGCAAGCTTCATGGAAAAAGTTCCTTATTGATATGATGTACCTTAGAGGCTATGTTAGTCTCTATCCAAACTTTCCAAACCAGTCAAGCTTTTCAACTAACCATATGGAACCTGGAGCTCATATTAGTGCGAAGGACAATGTTGTTAGCCATGACAAGGCAGATTTTGAGGTTCCATTATTGAAGGATGATTTCAGAATCTTTCTGCCTAATAATAAGTTGCCTCCAGCATCAAAATTGCCATCATTAAACCTGTTTAACCAACCAGTTTCGCTTAAGGGTCTTAAAGCAGCAGGAGCCAAGTTGGGGCAAGATGTACTTAGATGTGATAATGTGACAGAAATTGTCTCTGTTGATCATGAAACAGGTCTACCAATTCGCTGCGTAAAAATCTGATAACTACAGCTGAAAAACAGCTAAGATTTGATTATTCTTTGTATTTTCTTATAAGATATGTTCCTTGAAATGTTTTTCTTCAGCTTTATTTTGTTGATACATGATTACTGGGGCAACTAAGTGGAGGAAACAGTTAACAGTGGGATACAAAAGGTGGAGTTCTGTTTCTTCCTTGGCTTAGTTGTAAGGGGAACAACAATTCTTGGAAAAGAAGATAATGGGACTCTGTCATTTATAATGCCAAAAGTGGCTTTTTCTTGATTGTCTCCAGAACAAGAAAATGAAACAAAACTTTTATTTTCTTTCTTGTGTTTTTGTCTGTTTTGTCAAATTCCTGAAATTATACACAACTTATCTGTATCTGTTAATAAAAGATCAATTCACTCAATTGAGATTTATGTCAAAATAAAATAAAATTAAGCATTTGGCATCACTTAAATAAAGCCATATTTTAGGCTTTTCACTTGGACTTGAAGAACTACTGATTCAAATATCATTGATCATATGAGTTTTTTAATTGCTTTATGAAGAAAATTAATTAATCAAAATTAAGAGAGGGTTTTAGATAATGTAGTTAATAAACTGAGCTTAATTCAAGTAAAATTTTAACTTCAATAATAAGTGAAAAAATTTTAACCTAAAATTTACATTCAATATAATAAAATTTTAAATAATTCTATAATTTAAAATTTTGATACTTAGCATTCAAATTTTTTTTTTAAAAAATAATAATGAATTTAGGCAAGAAACAAAAATATAGGCTTTAGCATAGTTTTGTGAGACATTATAATATTAATTTGAGTTAAAAAGTTTTAAATATGAATATCAGTGGAAACTAAATTTATAAAATAAATAAATAAATTATGATAATATTAAATTAGAGTATGAATTAAATTCTAAATTTCATCTCATGTGATTGATTTGGATAAAAATTCATTTAAATTATTGATTTTTTTTTTTATGAAATGAAATTATTGAATATTTGATTTGGTTAAAATAGTGATTAACTTGTAATCATAATCCAACATAATTGTTAAGCAGATAGGTTTTGGGCTTGGGTGGATATGGATTATTTGGGTAATTAATGACCCATCTATCCATTTATGATCCTGGCCAATGTTACAAGTTTTGTAGTCCTCATTTTTCCTTTATTTTATTTTTTAAATTCATATATATATATATATATCAAATACTTTTGTATTGTTAGCAAATAAATAATGATAAATTTAACTAAAAGAGAGCAAAGGCAACTGTACATTAACATCAAATTAAATCTATATATTTATTATATTATCATTAATAATTTATTTTTTTATCATTTTTAATTAGTCCATATATCTTATTTATATTAATATTTAAAATTATTATGAGATAATATTTATATTTAATAAATAATAATTTATATATGTTAAAATATTTTAAGAGAATATAAATTAAGTGAGGCGGCAACCGGTAATTTATTATTTTTTTATTCAAATGATTTATCAATAAAAATGATTTTTTTCTCTTTTAAAAGAGAATTATGATTTTTTTCTTTTGTAATGGCAGGTCGGTTTGGTTTAACTGTTATTGATAATTGTTAATTGGTAGGTGGTGGTTAATAGTTGTTACCTAATAATTGATTATTAGGTATTTAATAAAATTATTATTAGTTATTATATTCAATGACTATTAAAAATAAATATTAATATTTATTTTTTGTTTAAATATTATTTTTAAAAAATAATTTAATTTTTTTTACTGTAAAAAATAATAACTTTTTTAAAGAGCTATAAATTATAATTTTTATAAATAATTATTTTTTTATTACATAATAATTAATAATTATCAATAATTAAATATTATGATACTTATTAAGAATAAAAAAATTAAAAATTGCATATAGAGGCCTACTAAATAATAGTCAGCATTTAACTTTTTTTATTTTATTTTGAGAGCAATAGGAATAAACTTCCATGTATCAATACCATATAAATATCCAATTACTAAATTAGTAATTTCATAATTTAATTTGGAACTATGAAATCTTATGTGATTTTTCAAATCAAAGCAATAAATCTTAACTGGTCTGTTAAGCTAGTGGTACAACAAAATTATTTTAAGTGTGAACGTTTTGGTGTGATTTAGATGAGGTATTGGATTAATTTAGTCAGTTTAAAAGATTTTTATTAAATTAAATTATATTTTTAGTATGAAGAATTTTTGTATTACTGTTAAATCGTTAATTTGATTTGATTTTATCATTTTTATTTTATAGGTTTTAAATTAAAAATATTTATTTTATAAATTATAATTATTTTATTATAAATTTAGGAAAATATATTAAAGTGTCGGTGATTAAAAAAATCATAAAAATAATTTAATATATAATATAAAACATATTTATTTTATTTATTAACACACTTAAAAAAAATTTTTCTTAAAAATTATATTATTTTTTATTTATCTTTAGTTAATTTTTATAAATGATCATTTTATTTAAATTTTAAATTAATGATAGGTTAAAAAAATATATGAATATATATAAAATAAAACTAAATATAATTGATTATATGTATAATTTCGGTCCGAATTAGTTTGAAATCGAAAAAAAAAAAATTAAAACTATAAATCAAATTAAATTTCTTGTTTGTTTTATTTTTTAAATTAAATTTAAATAAAATAATTATGAAATCATTAATTTCAAATTGATTTTATCGATTCAATCTAATTTAATCGGTTTGACTTTCAACCCTTATACGAATGTCATATCATTAATAAAATTAATAAAAAAAGGTTGCGTAAACATTATTAATAATTAATAGTCCTTATTTGGACAACCCAACTAAGAAATAAATCAAACATACGAAAATATCTACTTAATTAAGCAAATAATTAATTATATTTCTAATTAACTCAGCAACCTTAAATTCCAATGACCTAACCCGCAATAATCTACCTTCATGACAATGGGAGGTGAATAATTTAGTCTCCATTTTTATTTTTGCAAGAATCTCCATTTTTGTGGAGATTTTCGTTTCCCGCTTAAATTTTATATTACTAAATTTATTTATATTTATAAAATTCATAAAAAATGCTAAAAATATGAAAAAATTTATTTAGAAAATATTAATAAATTCAAACACACAAAACATCAACTAAACATAATTAAAATATAAATATTTTAATACATAAAAAATATTCAGTAATATTTTTGAATAAAATATTAAAAATTCAGCATAAATTAAAATATGAGTACTTAAACAAATTTAATCTAATAAGTACTTTCAACAAACTTTAATAACCTCATAAGAATTATTTTTTGAACAAATTATTCCTTATATATATATGTGTGTTATTAATTAACATAATTTTATATAAGAAATAATTAAATAAATATAATAATTAACTGAGTATAATAACGGGTCTCCACGGAGTGGAGAATACACTCCTCGTTCCCGCCCTATCTCCGCTAACTAAAAAAAGATATTTCCTATCTTCGTATTCATGAAGAAATAAATTAAAAAATCTCTACCCCATTAAAAATAAATCTCCTCAAAGAACAAATATTTCTCATCTCGTTGTCATCCCTAATACCTACTAACCTACTGCCTTCCTATAAGAAACAATAATAAATAGAGAAATTAGAAATAGAAAAAATAACAATTTAATTTCATAAGTGGCGCACAGTAATTGGATATTCAAAATTGAAGGCGGGGCAATATTGTCATGTAAAATTTCTTTTTCTAATATATATGTATTTATTTTATAGTTTCGGTGGAAATCAGGCGTATTCAAAGCCCTCTCCTTTCTCGCGCTTTTTGTGTTCTCTCTGAATATCTCTGTTCATTGGATCGATTGAAGCAATGTAAGTTTCAAAAACCCTTAGTTCTGTACTATTTGATTTTAAGGTGTTTGGATAAAAATTAATATTTTATTAAAATAATTAATTTTATTAGAAATAAGTGTTAATTATAAAGTTTATGTTCCCAACTTTTAAAATTTACTTTAAATACTAATTCTCAGCTTTTAAAATTTATTTTAAATATTAAAAATAAGTTATTTTTCATTTTTTACTCAAATAATTTAAAAATTATAAAATTTTTTAACTTCCGACGGTTTAACTTCCTATCCAAACACCCTCTCAATGTCTACATTTCTAATTTTCTGGTTTTGAATTTCGTCTCTTTAAAAAAAAAAAAAATTCTCATTAATTTGATCGGTTATTCAAGTTCTTTAGTCTATTCTTTGGTTGTTGTAAGAAATTTAATTTGTATTTAAGGAAATGTCATTTGTTTGTTAGTTTTGAATTGTCATTTCTCATATATATCTCTGTTTTTAAAAAAAAAAAAAAAAAAATCTTGTTTCAATTAATGCCCAGATCAAGTTTGCTTTAAGTGAATAAAAAATGGTTTATAATAGACAATTGGGTATGGATTAGTTATGCTAATTTTAATTTTCTAATATTAAAAAGTATATTTTTACCTATATTGTGTGTAAGAAGAGTATGATTCACCAGCAATACTTGGTGGGTGATTTTACTGCAAAATAATGGAAGCACAATGTGTGGCTAAGTCCTAATTGCATGGTTGGCAGATAATCCAAAATTTTAGGATACGCTTGGTAGGATGTAATTGAATGTAAAGTAATTTACGCTAAAAATGCATTTGATTACGTTAAATTACACTTCGTTAATGCCTATGAGACATATTCTTAGAGTAAAAGACGGGCTAGAATTTTTGTTAGAAAATTCATGCAACACACACATAGATACAACAGTATGGAGCAGTCTTATTATTCCAAAGAAATCTATTTCTACGCCAGGGGAATTAGTAATGTGTCAGGAGAAATTGGTACAAGAAGTCGTGGATACACACTTCTTGATAATGGAATCTGATTGTACAATAACAAAAGAAAGATTTGATTTATGCCTAACAAAAGTCTAGAGATTTTTTTTTCTTCTTTCTCTTCTTGTTAAAGGTATAGGAGAAAATCAGAAAATGTAAAAATATTCCTCATAATTGAAAATGCTCTAGGCCAACAAAATTGTCCACCTATGTGAAATTATCCCTTCGTGCATATCTTTTATAAAAATGAGCCACAATCTCAATATAAGTAACATAATTTTGGTGGTATTTTTGCCTTAACTGCTACTTCTTCCCTTTATAAATGAAACAGTTCTTGTATGGTCATAGTTTTTACTATTATTAATAGGATTTTACGTTGTACGAAAGCTTTCCTTCGGTTCACTTAATGTTGAAGTCATTGAACATGGATAGCAAGAACAACTGGCCAGTCAATGGCTACTTGCTTGTTATGATTGTTACATACCTAAGACAACTGAAGAATGAGATTATAAGAGTTCGTTTTGTTTCTATTAGTCCTATTCAATGTTGCCTTAACTACAAGTCTGAGGAAGGACAAAATTGAAAGGTAGAAGAATTATTTAAGATAAAAATCCTTGTAATTTCTCATTTTCTGATAATAGACTAGGTTGTGTGACACTTTTTCAATAGATCTCTGTATTTTCTTATTTTCCATTCAATTTTAGTTTTGATATGTTTGGTTGCCTACTCTGAAGTTGGAAAGATTATGAATGTCAGGTGTTATGCTTGAACATCTTGTCTGTCTTCTTGAAATTGAAGAATGCCATTTTTTCCCCAAAAAATTCTCAAGGATGTGATTTCTTTTTCTCAGCATCTGATCTTTTTGACTTGATTGTCAAGGAAAAAAGTGCATGCCAAGATGGGTTCCGTACACCGCAGGTTTTGCTTTATCATATTTTGCTTTTGGAAAGTAGCAAGGATATGTTTTTGTTTCTATGTTTTAGCATTCTCCTGTATCTTGTATCTCAAGATTACAAAATTAATCTAAATTCGGTATTAAGATCAGCTTGCCAAACTACCTTGATTGCTCTCTTGTCTTACTTGCAGTGGACATTCTAAGATAACAAATGATGGTGCCAGGCTGATTTTCACAACAATTTTCGGTGTTGTATTTGGATTTTTTATTGGTATTTCATTTCCTTCAGTTTCTCTTACCAAGGTTTGTTTACCTTCACTAGCACTTTCCTTATCACAGGAGAGATCTGTCATCCATTTGATTTGTTTTTTATTATTGCAGATTCACATGCCTTCAAGCCTTATTTCATCTCTTGATATACCCTATCCTGATCAAAATAGGTTTAGCAAATCTGTTCCCTCGGTATGGGGCTCATTCTAGAATGCCTTCTTATATAAATATTTTAATCCACACATTTACCAACTAATTTCCCAAGCTGAGCCCGTGACATGTCCGTGGATTGCTTATTTGCTTCCAGATTCATGCTCCAACAAATCCTCGCGGTGCAGAATCGTTACCTCCAGGAATAGTTGTGCCAGAATCTGACTTTTACTTGCACAGATTATGGGGTGAACCTGATCAGGTATGTTTAACAAATTCTGCAACAAAATGCAACTGATTATGCTGAACTCTTGCTACTTCCCCATCATGATTGATAGCTGGAGTAATCCAGGTCTACTTATGTCTCTCTGTTTTCTACCTAAATAATGTTGAAAAAGGGCTATAATTATCTGGAATAACCACTTGGAATTGGATATCAGGATATAGCAGCAATTATTCTTCTAGTTTTTTGGGGTGTGTGTAGTTATGATTACATGCCCTTCAATATGCTTAAGTCTAAAATGCAACAATCTGGAATATGCATTCTATGGGCCATGTGTTTTTAGACACAAGGACCACATACTTGGATGGGCGAGATATGTGCCTGTTTTGAAACATGTAGGTAAGTATTTGGTTTCTAGTTGCAATGTCCTGATGTCCTTGAGAGTTTATTGTTTTAAATTAATATTTTCATTCTACAAACTTATTTTTGTGAGCATATGCTTACCAAAAAAGAAATAAAAGGTAAAAACATAGTCTAATTGTTTCTCTCATAATCTTATTATTTCTCTTGCTACATGTATATGTTAATCGATAAGTCGTATCAAAAGGAATTGACGGGAAAGAAAAGGTGGAGTGGATATTTGTATATTTTCGTACTTACCAAGAACTATCTATATCTATGTGTAATAAGTTGGAAGCATGTGGTTTTGGCTGAACACCATCTGTTGATGAGAAATGTAATTTTCATGCCTTATAATAGATGTCATGTTATTCACAGGATCTGAAGAAGAAGCCAAAGTACTTAGTAACATTTGCAGTTTGTTATGATCAGAAGAATAACATCAATGCAGCTGTTCAAAAGGTTGTACGTACAAACTGTTTAATGTCCCTTTTTAATTATTTTTGTTCCCAAAGGATACTGAAGCTTATTTTCTTGTATTTGTGGTAGTTTTCTGATGATTTTACCATTTTGCTTTTTCACTATGATGGTCGGACAAGTGAATGGGATGAATTTGAATGGTCAAAAAGTGCAATCCATGTCAGTGTAAGAAGACAAACAAAATGGTAAAGTTTATGGCATAGTTTATCTAGTTTGATATTAAGGTTTAGTTAGGTTGAGAGTTGAGTATTGAAGTTCTTATTCTAAGGTTCCTTAAGAGCCCTTAAATGCAGAATAAGATTTTACTAGTTTGCTACACTGCTCTTCTATTTTCTCACTGCTTTGTTGAGGCAAAAAAGTCTCATTGTTGCAGTTAGACAATGATTTTGTGGCCTGCTTGCTCATTCACTACATATATGTTCTCTAGGTGGTATGCAAAGAGGTTTTTGCATCCTGACATTGTTGCTGCTTATGAATATATTTTCATATGGGATGAAGATCTTGGGGTGGAACATTTTAATGCAGAAAAGTAAAGCTCATACCTGTCATATTTGGATAAACTCAACTCTTTCATGCTTCATTTTAAAATTTTCTTATGAATTACTAGGTATATTGAGTTGATAAAAAAACATGATCTGGAGATCTCTCAACCAGGTCTCGAGCCCAATAATGGACTTACATGGCCGATGACAAAGCGGATAGGTGACAGTGAAGTCCACAAGTACTCTCTTTCTCATAAACTAGGTGGATGAGGTTTCATTGTATCTTTAAAGTCATTTTCTCCTACTTTTAAAGAGGCATATCCTTGGATTGGACAGGGATACGAAGGAGAAACCAGGCACGTGTAGTGATCCACATTTGCCTCCATGTGCTGCGTATGCTCTCTTCCACTCTCTCTTTCCCTGTGTATGTGTCCATTCACATTACATTCACATGCATGCATGTGTATATTATTCTAATTTGTGCTTGTGTTCATTCAGCTTTGTGGAAATCATGGCCCCGGTGTTTTCTCGGGAGGCTTGGCGTTGCGCATGGCATATGATACAGGTATGTTGTATTCTACAATTGTGTGTTGTTTACACTGTTACATGCATCTGCAAGTTAATTTACTTAACAGCTTAGAAATTTAATTCAATCCTAAGTGCTTCATTTCTTTCCAAGAGTTGTTTTTTATTCTCAATCTGCTTTAATAAGTGAAGGGGCAAGGTGAAGAAAAAATGATAGAAGATGCATGTGCAGAGCATGTGTCATCAGTCGATACACATGATCCCTTTTCATTTTTTTTTTTTTCTAATTTTGAAGCTACTTTAATGCTTAAATAATGTGCTTGTAGAATGATTTAGTGCATGGATGGGGACTGGATTTTGCTTTCAGAAGATGTGTAGAGGTCAGTGGTTTTCATCTATTATCACCAATGACTTGTTGTCTGTCAAAATTTCAGACTACACTGGAGAATTTATGCTTTTGGAAATCTATCTCTTCAAAAAGCAGTTGAGAGCTAAATGATTCAAATACAAAATGACCTAGTCCATTGTCCATCTGCTTTTACATGTGTGTTTGCGCATGCACATGAACACATGCATCTGCATGTCTTCTCTTGCAGCTTTTTGTGAGTCCTTTGTAAGAGAACTAGTATATTTATGTATCATTGAAATTAGATTGCTTCTAACTTTTCAAAAATGACATCTGGTAATTACTTATGCCAAGCAAGTTTCCTTTGCATAAACTGTGGGAGCACCTTCATATCTTTATCTTTGATTAGCTACTTACCTCCATTTTGAGTTGAGTTTTAATTGTTGTTGTTTTGCTTAACAGCCTGCACATGAAAAAATTGGAGTTGTTGATTCTCAGTGGATTATTCATCAAGTAGTTCCTTCTCTTGGGAACCAGGTGAGCAATCATCCACTTCCAACATAGTGTCAATATAGTCCATTTACACTTTTGATATACTAGATGCAGATCATGGAAAGCAGCCTATATGATACAGATTGACAAGGGTAGTAACTCCGTAGTCTATTGTGTTGTGAACAAAATGTAGTCCATAAATGATACAACCAAGTTTCACTTGGTGAAGTATGAGCATGTATGACATGGGAAGGTTAATTTCTTTTTGGGAAGTTGATCTCTGATTTGGGTTGTATGTGGTTTAAGCTATGATCATTTTGAAAAGTCATTTTATTTTTTTCTGGAAGTTTATCAAACTAGGCATTTTGCACTGTACAATTTATTTGGGTATATCAGAGTGTATAATGGGAATCAACTTTATTTTCAGAGTTTGAGATAAGAACACTATTTGGATCATGTCTCACCAAGAAGTCGAGTAGTTGAGACCTTGGTTGTAGTCTCCCATTCTTAGTACAAACTGTTATTCCTTTGAAAAGACAACCGTACAAGCAACTTTTTACCTTGCAGACTTCATTACAATCATCTTTTTTCTTGCATTCCTCATTTTTGCATGTTTTCCTTGTTTATATCTCGGTTATCGTCTCACTACTTTGAATTCTTCTTCAAAATGTTCAGGGGGAGGCAGAAGATGGAAAAGCTCCATGGGAAGGGGTATGTACGAGTACCCAGCAATTATATTAGATCCTATAATTGCCAGTTTATGGATTTGAAACACGTACAAAACAACACTTCTGTTCTAATTCATGGAATTTACACAAAGGTCTAAAATAAATTTTACTTTCCCCCTTGTATTCCTTTTTCTTACTCCATTGACAGGTGAGAGCAAGGTGCATAAATGAGTGGGATATATTCCAGAATCGCCTTTCTAATGCTGACCAGTTATACCTCTCTCAGATTAACAAGGAGTAATTTTTGAATCTTTGCCATCCTTCTGCCTGACTTAGCATTGAGGGCGGACGAATTAGATCCAAATCCTTCATTGAGATTCTTTACTCAAGGCAGCAGCTGGGTTATTTTCTGAACACCATATCCCATCAAACTTTTACAAGTTGTCCTCTCTAAGTTCATATGATGAAATTGGTAGGACATTCACAGTCATATAGAAGATTTTTTTTTTTTATTTTTTTCTTTTTATATATGTTTCCATCTGGTTATTCCTTTTTTTTTTCTCCTTGTACTGGCTTTATGATGTTTAGAATTAGCTATATATATATACATATAATTCAAAGCTTTATGATATAGGCTCCATTTCTGTATACGAGTAAACATCAGAGAATTTTTTTACATTGGGCAAATAATTCAATGAAAATTATTATTCAGATTTTTACCTTGGTCATAATGAAAATGAACAATTAGTTCAATGGTCTATTATATTTTATGTTTTACACATTTTTATATTATACATTTGATGAAAACACAAAAGTTAAATGTAAGTTGATATAAAAATAAAAATTAGCTAGCACTCCATCAATGACTATGAGGGGTTTCAGGCAAGTCATCATTGTCATAAGACTCATAACAGCTAGAAGAAGGAAAATGCACATGGTACATATTCAAAATTATTCGAGAGCCTACAAATCTATGGATATAACTGGCAGAAGCTTGAATTAGAATTAGCACGCAAACATTGTAACACCATGAAAATTATTTTATTAATTTGATATAGAATATAATATAATGAATTAAATTGATGTGAGATGAAAACTCTAGTTTTTTGTTATATATATATATATATATATATGTTTTCAGAAAAAAAAAAAATCAATGAACTAATTGAGAAATTTTTAGCAAACTTAGAATGTTTGGATCCAATTATTTCAAAATCTATTATTTGTCAAAATCAGTTTTTACCCATTTCCTATCATTATTATAATATTTTCACTTAAAAATCACATTTTATAAATAAATGTTAACATCAAATCACTTAAAAATTCAATCGATTATAATATTTTCAACTTAATTTAATAGAATTTAGATTTTTGATTGAAAATCCAAATACTCACTTGATAATAAACAACTGAGAATTTTATATTAAAATCAATTATAAGCTAAAAAGAAGTGCAGATTAAATCATCAATCTGCTAAAAAAGGGCATGAAATAGGGGTTTTCTCCTTTAATCCCTTAGGATCCAATGTATATTGAGCAAATCCCTCTTAATCAACATGATTTGCCTTGGCGTTGGTGCATTTAATCTTTGTTTGCAAAACTGGACTAGTTGAAAAAGGTTAAAGATTTGATCATAATCGAACCGGTTAAATTAGAAATATGTATATATATATATATATAATTTAATATTTTTATTATATATATATATAATAAAAATAAATATAATTTGATATTTATTATTTTTAAAAAAAAAAGAAAAAAAAACTATGACTCGTTCGAACTGAAAAAATCGGTCCAGTTCGACTAATTCACCTGTTAACCGGCCGGTTTATTATTTTTTTGGAAATAATTTTTTGGGATTGACTGAACCAATCTTTTTAGTTTTTCTCATTCGACCGGCCGATCCAATCCGATTTTAATAACAATGCATTTAATAGAAAAAAGGAAGGACAAATTTATCTTTTTCAACTCTAGAATACACACAATTTTGCTATTAATATTGTTGAATTCCATAAATACAAAGAAATAGATGCAAAGTTTTTGGAAGGGATACTCCCTCACATTTAAAAAATATGTAAAATTTTTAGAAAAAAAAATTTGAATTAAAGACTAAAAATTAATTTTTCAAAATCAAATGACTATTTTATTAATTTTAGTAAAATTCAGAAATTTAATAAATTAAAAAATTAATTTTTTAAAATAAAATGAACATTTTATTATTTTTATAAATTTTAGGGATTAAATAATAATTTTATATTTAAAAAATTTAAAAATTAAAAGTCGGTACGTGCCACACTTTGTCTGTTAATAAATATTTTTAAAATGAAAAATAAAAATGAAAGGAAGGACTTTGTATATATAAACCCCAATTACAAAATGAATTTTGGTGCAACATTAAAGTAAAAATCAAGGGAATTGTTAATGTGAGAAGGCTTTTTTCCTTATTTTGCTAGGTTGGTGATTGTGATGTTCTAAGGAAGGCCTGAAAAAGGATATATATTTTTGGAGTAAAATTGAAGTTGTTTGTTTGTTTTTTTTTTTTTATCACCAAACACTAATTGAGTTTAAGGGTGGCAAAGCTTTTTGCTTGCATTGGCAGATACCTCATTACTCTCTTCATTCAAGAAATGTAAATCTCACCTTCCTAGCTTCTGTGCTAAGACTTAGTTTTAGAGATCTCTCTTTAAATGCTTAGAGATATAGGTAGGATGGTAAAAAAAAGATTAATTTAAGCTAAAATCATTAGGTTAATGTCATACAAATTAGCAAAGGGTAAAAGTGTTTTAAAAAAATTTATTTTTATTTTTTGGTACATGGAATTTTTAAAAAGTATATAAATTAAATAACGGATTCGAATTTTGAGTTTGTACACTACAAAAATATTTACATAACTAATGAATTACTGATATAATAATAGAAGTCTGAAAATCATAGCTATAAAAGAACTAATTAATCAATATCATGTATTTTTCATAAACATATATTAATGTTATATACCTTAAAGAAGAAATGTTAGACTAGTGGTAGCCATCCAAAGAAATTACGGGTGGTCAAAGAAATAGAGGTCTTATACATACTCTAGCATTACAAAATACACACTAGCATATCTATTTAAGACCCTTTAATTAATTGATGGTAAATATAATTTCTAGATTGATAAAAACAAAGGGTTTTTAGAAGAAAATGATGGTTTTAGCAATTGAAGTAGAGCTCTTACCATATTTGACTATAATCTTGCCTCAACCGACTTGCTTCTGGAAGTGTGCGAACCCACATGTAAGAGAAGAGAGCCAAAATCAAACATATAACTAATATTATTGGAGTTAGGCACCAAACCCCCCACCTTGTGCCATAAAACATATAAGGGTCCTAAATTTGCATTCTCACACAAGCCAATAATCACCTAAATCTCCCCCTTTCTTAGTGCTAATAAGCTCAAAACTCACTCATTTATATCTCCACCTTTGCCTCTCTGCCACCACCACTCCCTCAGCCTTGTCGGCCGGATTCTGGAGTTGTAGGAGCCCTGTATCTTGCACACAAGCCAATAATTCTACATTTTCAAAGGTTTGTATTACTAATTGACAATATTTTTTATTAATTAAACTACAACGACAAATGAGATTCAAAATTATAATTTCATAGTTCTGTAGACAGCTCAAATATTATTGAACCAAAACTCATAAATGCTTTGTATCATTTTCAAGTTCTTCATATGTGATTGGATGAAATATATTCAGTATGATTTTTTTTGAATTTTCAGGGCTCCTTACTACTCCAAGAATTCTTTTCTTTGTTAAAACCTTAATTTGAAGGTACTTACTTTATCTTACTCTTAATTTCTGTCTTTACGAACTCAAGTTATGAATTTTTCAAGATTTTATTCAAAATGGTTTTACAAGCTAGACATCATTATTAACATGACCAATCGTTTCATAAACTAGTGCAAATGGATGTTCTTCAAACCCTACTTTTTTTAGTCTAGTAACTTCAACTCTAAGTACATTTCGTGTTGCCATTTGTTATGATATCCATATTCCATAATCCAATGCACCTCAAAATCAATTCATAATCTTGTTTTGCCAATAAAGAAAAAGTTCAATGTTTATCTTGTCTCACATGAATATATTTTTATTTCCATCACATATAAAATCCATTTCAATATAAGTTGGAAGAACATATTCTCATTCTACCTAATAATTTTTTTATATATAATTAGTTTTACATACTCATCATAATAAATGCTCACAATTTAGCAACATTAATTAGTTTTCTTGTTATCTAATTAATCATCTAATTAGAATGGGCCAATAAATAATGTATTACAATCTACCTTCTAGCTAATTAATTGTTTAATTACTTTATTATAGACGTTAAACAATGTACTAGACTGAGCTATCAATGAGATTTGTTTACAATTTTATACAGCTAGACTTTCAAGTAACTTTTTCAACTTATTTTTTCTTTATTACTGTTTTTTTCAGGTATAGTTTTGGCTGAAGATATGGGAGAAATGTCAAGCTTCCAGCTGGGTGTTATTGGTGCACTGTTTCTTTCAGTGGCATCATCTGTCTCCATTGTCATATGCAATAAAGCTTTGATGAGCAATCTTGGCTTCCCTTTTGGTAATTAATTAGTTCATTTAATTTTTATTCTTTTTTCATTCTTTTCACCAATCCCAATTCTTTCATGGCCTAGGCTATGATCAAATATTGATCTTTTAAGCCATTGGTTGGTAGTCTAATGGTTGAATGCTTGTCTCGTAATATAAGAAATTAGGAATTCAAATATTGATAATCTCTGTTCTTTTAAAGAATTTTCAATAAAAAAAATATTTATCTTTTAATGTATCCAACAAAAAATTTAATTGCCAATAATCTGAATCTTTTTCTTTTAAAAATTATCAATATGAAAAAAATATTCTTTACATATTTTACTTATATTTGGTAATGATGAAAAATATGTTAAAAAAAAAAGATTAGAAATGAATTTGTGGTTTTCATTTGAATTGATTAAGAAGTATATTTATAATTTTATATTATTTTTATTGGCAATTTGCATAATAACATATATATTTTTAATTATTTTCTTTATTTAGCTACAACTCTCACTAGTTGGCACCTCATGGTGACTTTCTGCACCCTTCATTGTGCACACCGTTTCAACTTGTTCGAGTCGAAACCCATTGACATGAAGACTGTGATGCTCTTTGGCATTCTTAATGGTGTTTCTATTGGACTTCTCAACTTGAGTCTTGGTTTCAATTCTATTGGCTTCTACCAGGTACATTAATATTATATTTAATTTAATTTAATTTTACGTATTATTTTCAAATATTTAATATATATATTTTTAAATTAATAATTCAATTATCGAACATTTATCTTACGTGTATAAATACTTTTAAATCTTTAAACTCTGATGATAATATTTTTTTATTATTGCAGATGACCAAACTTGCAATCATACCATTCACTGTCCTATTGGAAACTCTTTTCCTGAAAAAACAATTCAGGTTATATTAATGCTTCTGAACTACTAATTCAATATTCAAAAACAATTTTCTATATCTCACTATAATTGTTTTTCTTTATTTAAAAAAAAAAAAATTCTTGCAGCCAGAAGATTAAGTTCTCTCTCTCTCTGTTGCTTGTTGGAGTTGGAATTGCCTCTGTGACTGATCTTCAACTCAATGCTCTTGGGACCATTCTCTCTCTGCTGGCCATTGCAACAACCTGTGTTGGCCAAATTGTATCCTTTTCTTCTAGAGATCATATTAATGAAGTATTTTTTTTATTTACGAGTTAATTTTTTCACACCATATTAGGTATATAGGAAAATTTACCAAAGAGTTTATGATCTGACCCTAGAGATTAAACTTTATTTATAAGACGAGAAAACTCACTTGTAAATTGAGTCAGTTCATGAATTGACTATTTTCTTTATCAGTTAATATAATAATTTCATATAATTCTTTAACTTAAATGCCTAATTCAGCTGACAAATATAATACAAAAGAGGCTGAATGTGTCTTCTACACAACTTCTTTATCAATCAGCTCCATTTCAAGCAGCAATTCTATTTGTCTCAGGCCCTTTGGTTGATCAATTTTTGACAAAAAAGAACGTTTTTGCTTACAAATATTCTCCTATAGTCTTGGTATATATTTCTTTTATTTTGATCAAATTATTAAATTTAGATTCATATAATTATGAATAATAACTAATTAATATGATATGTTGCAGGCTTTTATAATCCTATCATGCCTAATATCGGTGTCAGTGAACTTCAGTACATTCATGGTTATAGGCAAGACATCACCTGTTACATATCAAGTTCTTGGTCACCTGAAAACATGCCTTGTTCTTGCCTTTGGCTATACACTATTGCATGACCCTTTCACTATGAGAAATATTATTGGAATACTTGTTGCCATCTTTGGCATGGGCTTATACTCTTATTTCTGTACCCAAGAGAACAAGAAAAAACAATCTATTGACCTTTCATTGGGACCTCAGGTACTTTCTCCTCCCATCTTTTTTCTCTCACTATTTTAATTAATTAATAATTATAGTATAGTTATATTTTCTTTTCTAATTAATAATAAGATGTGTTGCTGTAGATAAAGGAGAAGGATAACACACCACTTCTACTTATGCAAGAAAAAGAAAGTCATGAGGCAAAGAAATCAGCAAAGAACTCTCTTGTCTAAGTTAAATAAGCTTCTTCTTCCTTTTTTTTTTCTTTTTAATTAAAGGGTTCATGTGAGAAGATGTTGTTTGGTTTAAGACATTTTGTTGGGTGCAAGTAAAATTAGATGATTTTGATTCTTTTAATAATTACTCTTATTTCTTTATTTGTTGAATTCATTTAGAATCTTTTGTTGCCATAACATATGTCAAATGGAACTACAGATATATATTTTAATACAATTTTTTTATTAATTAAGAATACAAAGGTTTAAAAAGAGCAATGCTTCATAACTGAACAAAAATCCAAACCTGCAAAAGCCCGAAGAGATATGCTAGAAGCCAATTATAAACTGGGCCAAGACAGCTAGTTTAACTTTCTGATTGCTATTAGGGCACTTGATATCCCTTCTGAGGTTGTAAGGCCACTACCCCTTGTATAATTAAATGATTTTTCACTCATCCTATTTTAATTAATTAACTAAACTATACTAACTTAGTTATTTTTAACCAATAAATTAATTTTATTAGAATATATTAAATTATGTCACTTAAACCAAAACCTGCCAAAAAATAATTAGTGGAAATTTGATATAATGTTTCAATCAACATTTTTTAATCAAATTCTTTTTAAAAAATTTAGCTTTAATCGAAGTTGAATTCGAGATATTTCAACCCTAAAAATAATTTTGATATTAGTGAATCAATAATTGTATTATGATGATTTAGAGGCAAATGAGAAGAAAATACTATTTATAACATTAGGAGATAAATATTTAATTGAATTCCTAATTATGAAATGAAATTATATAACAATTAATTTTTGTAATGTCAAAACACAATGATATGGCAGAAAAGTTGACCATAGAAGGCATAAGCCTATAGTTAAGCAATACTTTTCCTTCTCTTACTTTTTAGGGATTGAATGAATTGGAGAATATGAATTTTCCATGTTTACCAATTACCAAAGGACAGAATAAAGTCAGCTATATTTTGTCTTATAGAAAAGTTAAACAAATTTTGTTGTAGTTAATATGCTCTTTAAAATGGCAATAAACTTTTTTTTTTTATTTTATTTTATTGATGAGATTCAAATTCTATCATTCACTTTTAAAATAATTTTATTTTATATTAAATAAAATAATAATAAATATTTTTTATTAATAAAATTCAAATTCTAATATTTACTCCTAAAAATAATCTTATCTTATCATTAAATAAAATGATCATAAACATAATTCATTTGAAATTAATATATCTATGTAATATAAGCATGATGAGTTTGATCTTGTCTAATTGACTTTACCTTGAATTATTCTAGGTGAAATAATTTGTTTTTGGTAGTATAATATATATTATAAGATTTTGATTTTTATCTATTTTCATTTTCAATTAATCAAAGAAATTATTTGTACTAAAAGTAAAAGATATGTAAGACAAAAAAGTATATATATATGTTTTATAATATAACTTTCAAAATTGAAACTTCTATCAACTAAGCTTACATATTTTAATCAAACAAATTTGTAATGTTAAGGCAAAGTTTGGGACACATAAAATATTAATTTCATCTCTTAAATAAAATATTAAGTTCGAATATTATAAATAGAGAAAATCGATATTGAAAGAGTTTTAACTTCTTATGAGTGTCTCCCAATTTAAATATAGATTAATTATACTCAGTGAATTTGAATACTACGTGATCATACTAAAAATTTTAATTGCTATCAATATGAATAAAACTATCAATTATATTTTAAAAAAGATTAATTATATATTTGCATGGGGTTGATCACATAGAAAATATTATATATAAAAATTAAGGTGTAATTAGCAAGATTTAATTAATTAACAACATCATGGGTAGGTAAGCTTCCAAAATAATTCCATTAAATATTTTTTCTTGAATTGCTTTTAGAAAGGTATGTTGAATTTTTGTTAGGTTGTAGCCACCGAGATTCCTATAGAACCCAACTTAATTAGGTTAGAAATTTTGGTAATATTTGTGAAAATGACATTTTTCTGAAATTTTATTGTTATCTAATCTTTGTCACATATTACTTTTTGCATACGAAATTAATTAGGATTGTTTGTAGTTTAATTGTTTAATTATTACATGATGTGGGACATTAATACATTATTAGTTGATATGATTAGTCAATATCACACCTTAAAATATTTTGACTATATAAACAAGCACTCAAGCAGTTGATAGTTTATACTATCTATGTTATATACGTATCTGATTATTTATGAAGAATGGCTAAATAATGTAATTTAAGGCATACTAAACAAATGTCCAAATGCATGCTACATCCCAATCAAATCATAAGATATCCAATAATTATTGATTTCAATAATTCATATTCGAATCAGTTAGAATAAAAAAAAAAAAAAAAAAATTCTCTAGTATTTTTATCTCTTATTTTAAAATAACGAACAAACAGACGTTAATTACATTTCATTTTTTTTCTTTTTGTAAAAGAGAAAAGATATAATAGATAATTTAATTTTTATTTTTATTTTTATATTATTGAAAAATTTTAAATATTTTTTTATTGATTAAAATTTAATTTTGAAAGTAATCATATTCAGTTAATAATTTCAAAATATACAGTCCACACTTAGATTTATGGCTTTAAATGTCTGAAAAAATTAACCTTGACTTAATTAAACATAAATTAACTCGAGTATACCCATAATGATCTAGATTAGAAAAAATACTTTCCATATATATATATATATTTCTAAAAACAGAAGTTATATAACTATAACCATGTAATGGGGGCGTAAGTGTTTGGAAGGTGGTGATAAATTGATAATTGACACATAAGACTTAAGAGGCATGCCTTTTGATGCTGTTTCCTAACACACAACATCTTTAGGAACCAAAAGGAAAGTATATCAATGGCTTTGATATAATTGATAGGATTTGCTTCCATGGCAAAATTAGCTGTAATAATTTATATTTATTTTTTCTAAAACATAAAACATGTCGACAGAAACAGTATAGTTCATGTTCATTTGACAATCCCAATAAATATATTGTAGGATAAATTAGGAATAAAAATGTGTGGTGTTGCTTTTAAAAAAATTTAATTATGGAAATTAAACTTCTTTTATTTTAGAATCTAAAAATATAATATTGAGTCATCCATATATTATAATGTAGTATCTTTTTTTTAGCCACGGCTTCCCTTCCCTTGTCCCTTTTTTCCTCTTTTTTTTTTTTTTTTTACTGCATCTTATTTTTCTAATACTTAATTATCGTTTTTGTTTGTCATACTCGTCGTTTTTCCTCTCTCAACTTTAATATTTTTTTTTATTCAGTGTCGATTACCTAAAAATAATATAATATTTATTTTATTATGAATTGTTTGTTATTGTTTTGAATAAAATTTTAATATTAAATTTAAATTTGTTTAGTTACATTTATATTTATATTTATTTTATTTGTACGTCTCTTATTTGTGAATGTTGAAATGTCATTTTTTATAAAAATTTGTTTGTATCTCTTATAATAAGAGAAGCTTTAGTATGGTTTTCAACAAATTAAATTTATCAAACGATTTGATAATAATTTCGAATGAAATATATTTTTCGTCGATGCGTTAATTATACCTGTTGGGTTGAATATTATTATTCTGATAACTTTGTCAATGAAATTTAAGAATAAAACTCATTTATATTTACCTTAATTGTACTTTTTTTGAGATGTATTTTTTTTTTATGGATAAAAAACTTTTTGTATATAAAAAAATCTAAAATATAAATAAAATTGGATGGTAAATATTTGTCATTATTTTTCTTTCAATGAAATGAAGGTTTTTATTTTTTTTTTAATTTTTTATTAATAATCGTCTTAGTTTAGTAATAAAATAATATTACTTTATAAATAAGCGTCAAGATTCTAATCTAAATGATAAAATTAATATTTAAATATATTTTTTTTAATTGAATTGATTTAGAATTGAAATTTATATAATATTTCAATTTCGAATATAATTCAGTATTATTGAATAAAAGTGCATTTTAAAATATTATTTAAGAATATATTCACAGCAAATTAGAGTCTATATTGCTTTAGGTGAGCTTTCTATATTGATGATGTAATTTGAAAGTGTTAGAGTGTGTGGCTGGCTTTAATTGTCATGCCTATTTCCTTTTTTATTATGTGATTATACTCTTAATTGGATTAATTTACTTGATTAGTTTAATTTTCTTTTTAAATTCATCTTAAAGAAATTGTAAATGGTGATTTCGACTTATCTTATTAATTCTCATTTGGTGAAAGATAACTTGGTTGTTTTCAAATTCATGGAAGTTCATTGTTTGTCTTCGCTAGGCAACACTCTAAAATAATATTATCATTTCACTTAAAAGTATTTTTCTGACGAATGCCATAAAAAGCTTGCTAAATTTTGTTTATTTGGTGAATTATGCATATGAATTTTAAATTATTATTATTATTTAAAAAATTATAAATTCTGAATTAATATTTTGGACTAATAATAATATATAATTATTTTAAAAATTAACGTCAGAGTCCGAATTTTACAGATAACAAAAAAAAAATTATTAATTCTTATCAAATATTTCACTTTAAAAATAGCAAAATTAATCAAAAATACGAATGAAAAATTGATAAAAATAGAATAAAAATATTGTAAATATATATTTAGGAGTTAGGAAGAGAGATTCAAAAAGAGAGAATTTTTTTTTTCAAAAAAAGTATTTTCCAATATTTTTCAAATTTTCATGATTAGTTATTTATTTATGCCTTATTAAAATAGTTATAAATTTTTTAAAAATATTTTTTAAAAATAATTTTGGGTGACGTTTAAATTAAAATTCATTAATATATATCAAATTTAGCTCGTTAATGAGAAATCTAATTAATCAACAAACTGAATAAGTAAAAATTTATAAAAACAATTTATCAATCAATTAATGATTAACTAATATTAGTGATTTGATTGACACTCTTAATTTCCTCTTATTAATTTATATCATAAGTTAATTGAATTTTTGGGGTTAAACTCAAAAAGGCCAGATATGAGTTCAAACAACTCTAACAATATCAGCAAACAATATACTTGCCAAAGTCAGGAGAGGTTGGTTAATGATGTAAAATTTTTTATCATAAACAAGAGTCATGTTAGCTACACAATCTGCTGCTTTATTTCCTTGTAAATATGTTGCAGTTTTATCTCCCAACATTTTACTATTACGCTAATATAAGCACACACCAAATTAATAATATTGTTTCATCTTCAAATTTTCTTCTATTATTTGAAGTGCTATACAAGAATCCATGTCCAAAATTAGCTTCTTAATACTTATCTCAAGCCAGAAACAAACCTTTAAACGCAATTCATAATTAGTAAGAATTTAGTGCTGGTATCGGTGTGGTTTGATAGATTTGAAAATTTTTTATCAAATTAAATTAATCTTTTCAATTTGAAGATTTTTCAAATTAAATCAAACTATTAATATAGTTAAATTGTTGATACAGTTTGATTTGATTTGATTTAATTGTCTTTCATTATAAATTTAGAAAAAAAATATCGATAAAGTATCAATAATAAAAAAAAATTGAAAATAATTCAATGTACAACATAAAATTAGTCTATTCTATTAATTAACACACTCAAAATTTATCTTTTTTTTTTAAGAATTAATTTTTTTATTATTTTTAATTAATTTTTATAAATGATATTTTTTAAAATTTTAAATTAATATTAGATTAAAAAAATATATTAATATATATAAAATAAAATCAAAATATAATAATAATAAATAAAAATATATATAACTTTGATTTAAAATAAAAAAAAAATTAAAATTAAAACCACAAATCAAATCAAATATTTAATTTTTTTTATTTTTCAAATTGAAATTAAACTATATAGCTGTTTAACCCCTATAAGAATCAAATTACAAACTTCAATGTTCAACATAAAATTCTTTAACCACTTTTCCTTCGAGTCTCAAATTAAACTTCCTCTGATGATCTTTAAAACAACTATCTGTGTTAAAATTATACCAATTTTCAAGAGTCAACCACTAGCTAACCAACTTTTATTTATTTTTAAGTCTTATTAACTGTAACCAGTCTTCAAAATCAAAGTACTCCAAGTCTCCAACAACTAAGGCTTCAAAAATATTGGTCTTTGAGATGTGACGTGTCACGGGTGAGTTTTATTTTCCAAAATTGACCAAATACCTTTCTTTATTTTTTGTTATCATGTGACTATTAAAGAAGTGATGACACTTGCAAAAAAAATAGCGCAAAAATGTTGGAAAAATTGGAGTTGAAGTTTATTTCCTTATTATTATTTTTTATTTTCTTTTAATTTTTAGATATAAAGAAATTTCTTGTCATTATTAATTGGGTTAACAAATAAAAAGACCTCAAACAAACTATACATATAATTTTTTATTTTTTATCATTATATTATCATTATTTTTCATATTCATGATTAAAAATACATTATCATTATACATATTTTTTAAAAAATTTATAGCATTTCACGTTTAGGATACGAAGTAAATGTAAATATAGAAATTAATTAAATGAAAATGGATCTTATTATTACTAAGTCACTATTTCGATGATCAGTAAATGAGGAAAAAATTGAAAAATAATTTTTTTTTTTTTAAGTTCAGTAATTAATTGCCAATATATGTATATATAGAGAGGTGAAGGGAGATGAAAGTGAAACTATCTTTTTAATTGTTAAATACTTTATATTGAAGAGCAGAAAAAGAAAAAAAAAAAACATTTTCTTTAAGAGTATAATAAGGACAATACAATGAGAGAGCGGATTACAAGGCATGGTAGTTAGCAAAAACAAGGGATTGGTCAGTGACGCCGACCACGTGGTTCATTCAGAGCCGAAAGTTGGCTTCTTTCATAACTAAACAGCTCATCCTCATTTTGTTCTCGCCCCTCCACAAAAATAAATATATTTTATTTATTTATTAATAATTAATAATCAATAATCAATACTAAAACACAGCTCAATAATTATAATTATAATAATAATAACACACAATCTTATTGTGCGAACGTCTTTATGAAACCTATGGATATTCTTTTTCCCCCTCACAATCACACCTTATTTTTTCCTTTTTAAAAAAAAAGAAAAGTTTCTTTAAGTGTTATTTCATTAGATCATTGCTTTTATGATTTTATCTATTGTATATGTGTGATGTGGAGATTTAAATAATATGATTTTTATTGACAATAAATAATAAATCGTAATATTATATTTAAAATAAATTACGAGATTATTTTATATTAAAAAATATTATTTTTTGAGGCACGAGACTATTTCGAATTTCATTTTTAATCATTTAAAGTATTAAAAAGCATTTTTTTTTTATTTCAGACTTTATTTGATCTCATTTTATTTTCTTATATGGTTTTTAAGACATATATAAATCTCTTTTTTATTTTTAGGCAGAATTAAGTTTTTTTAAAAAATACAATTATCTTAAATATTGTCTTTTTATCTTTGAAAGCTTGTTATGCTGTGTCAATATGTGTGTATTTTTTTTATTAAATTAATAATTCAGATATTAAATATACATTTTTTGATGTAAATAATAAGATTTTTAACTATTTATTTTCCACTTAAATTTGGATTTAATATATTTATTTGTCTTTTCTTTTCTTTTTATTTTAGCATTATTAGAGAATTTAAATCTAAATTTATTATCAAATTATATTTTATACTTACTATTAAATTATATAGAAGTGTGCAACATAATATTCTTGTTTGAGAAATGAATTTTTTTCTCTATTTTTTTAAAATATCAAAAATATTTAAAGAAAAAGAGGATATTATAGAATTTGAAGTTTTAATTTTTGTATTATGAATTAAAAATTTAACCACTAAACAACAGATTTATGAGATAAGCAGCCTATAACTTAGTTATTTATCATGAAAGTCAAGCGAATAGTCCATACCTTTCCTTGCATTATATCCACCGCTTTTTAGGACCATCTCAAATGTCTTCACCGTCGAACATTCCCTCTAAGGTCAATTTCCAATAATAATAATTTTTTTTATTCATCGGAACTAAAAACATTCACACTGATTTACACTGCAAGAGTTATTCATAATATATCATGTCACATTAGTATTTTATTATATATTTTTTATTATATTTTTTTTATAATAAATTAAATTCTAAAAAATATAATAATATGGATTAACTTTCAAATTATATATTATTTTAATCATTCATAATATATATTACAAAGTAAATATATTTATTTTCTAAAAAATATTTTATTATTTTCTAAATATAATTTATTAATTTTTGGGAAAAAATTATTCTATAAAAAGTCGTTGATTCTGAAAATTTGATTGGTTTGCATTTTATATAAAATAATTTTTTTAACATTTTAAATATCAAAAATATTTAATTAAATTTTATTTATTATTTATTATTTTTAATTCATATATATTTTTAAAACTTTGATAATGAAAATATATTTGATAAATATATAATTTATATACAAGAAAATATTTTTTTTATCTATAAAGAGGAAAATTTAAGTAAAATTTTTATTTTTTTACTTCTCATAAGAAAGAAATACTTATGTATTAAAAAAAAGAAAAATTTAAATTTCATTTACTTCTATTTTTTATTTGTATTTTTATTGCATAAAAATTATATTTATACATTTTTTATAAAATATATATTAAATATAGTTTTTTTATAAAAACTAAAATAAAATTTTCATTTTTACATATTATAAAATAAATTTCTTTTACGATTTAATTTTTAAATTTTGATTTGATAGTTTTATTTTTCAGTAAATATTTTTTAATTTTAATAAAAATTATACTAACCAAATTAAATTTTAAATTATAATCCTAATAATATTATATAATAAGAAATTTTTTTAAGTTGTGCTAATTGAAAATATTTTTAATTATATATTTTACTAAAATATCTTAATAAGTTATATATATTTCTTAAAATTAAATAAATTAGAGAATTAAAATAACAAATAAGCAATCAAATAAGCATATGCATATTGTTAAAAAAAAATAATATTTTTAAAATTATTACATTATTTTCTAACATTTTGATTTTTTTTTTATTTAGTTAGTTAACTTTTTTGATAATAAAAAAAAAAAATTTTGCTTCCAAAATAAAAATTAATAAGAATATATATATATGCAAAATATTATATATTTATTAAATATAATTTTTAATATCATAATTTTCTAAAAACTAAAAAAAAATAGACAATAATATTTCTATTTATTAAAAAGTAATAATAATAAAAAATATAAGAAAAAGAAAATTAGTCTTCATTCCTTAAAAAAATTTATTAACTTAAATAGAATGAGAGTATTTTAATCAAGTTTAATAATAAAAAATATAATATGAGAGTCAGAAACTAAAATAAGAATATCAATATCTCTTCGTTTTAGTTCTTAAAAATTATTATAAATATTCTTTTCTCTTAAAATTTTGTGTATATTCATTGATGATAGTGTAAGATTTAAAATTGTTAATTAAAAATTAATAAATATTAGAATATATATTAGGAAAATGTCTCATAAAAATTAATAAGAATATATATATATGCAAAATATTATATATTTATTAAATGTAATTTTTAATATCATAATTTTCTAAAAACTAAAAAAAAATAGACAATAATATTTCTATTTATTAAAAAGTAATAATAATAAAAAATAAAAGAAAAAGAAAATTAGTCTTCATTCCTTAAAAAAATTTATTAACTTAAATAGAATGAGAGTACTTTAATCAAGTTTAATAATAAAAAATATAATATGAGAGTCAGAAATTAAAATAAGAATATCAATATCTCTTCGTTTTAATTTTAAAAATTATTATAAATATTTTTTTCTTTTAAAATTTTGTGTATATTCATTGATGATAGTGTAAGAATTAAAATTGTTAATTAGAAACTAATAAATATTAGAATATATATTAGGAAAATGTCTCATAAATTTTCTTTTTTTTTTCTTTTTTTTTTTTTTTATAAGGTAGCATTAGTTTTTCTTTAATAAAGTATACCAAAAGGTTTTTATTCAATGAATTAAACTTGGCTAATCAATTTGAGTAAATGTAGCATGGAAAGTGATGCTGAATTAGTGGTTAAAGCTATTGATGGAGTATTTTAGATAATTTTGAGTTTGGTTCTTTGATTTTTTATTGTAAATAATTAATAAGTCAATTGTTGAATGTGACGATGCGTTTTATTAAGAGGCAAATTAATTAGAATGTATATGTTTTGACTCGATATTAATTTTCGTATTTAAAAAATATTTTTTTATTTAAATTTAAGAGTATTTTTTTTGTTGATGTAATTCGTTTTTATTAATGAAATTTTATTTATCCTAAAAAATAATTTGAGTAAACGTAGCAAATATATCCTAAAAACAAAATAGACGTAAATTAAACAACTTCGGCATTTAAATTGAAGCTCTAACAGATCAAATGAAGACCAAAATGTGAAAATCAAAGCTTACCTGACATGCATACCATCTCCACCATTTAGCTCCTCCTTCATCTGTTTCAGGGAATTCAAAATCAAGTTAAAAAACACTATTACAATATTCTAATAGACAAACTTTTTTCCATAGATTGCATAAAAGGCGAGTCAAAAGACCCGTAATCATTTGGGTTGTTGTCTCTAACAGTGAACCTGCGGTTGCCCAAAACACCAAATCAGGGACGGAGCTGTATGCTAGTTAAAGTGGGTTTAGGGCACTCCAACTGAAAAATAATTTCATAAATTTATAAAAAAAAATTATTTGATTCGTTTAAATTCAATTTTTATATAAATTTTTTTTAACCCATTAAAATTCAACTTTTATATAAATTTTTTTTTTTTGACATACTCAAAATTAATTTTCTAACTTTATTTTTACACCAAAGCTTAATTTTAATAACTTAAAGTAATTATTTTTAATTTTGAGCTTTTTTTATAACACGTAACATAATCAAATTAGCACATATTATACGAGAGATTACAGATATGATAAAACATGAAAATATGAGCTAAATTCACTAGTGTTAAATCCTATTGAGATATAATAACAATGTTTAGTAAATGTAATGGAATATGAGAACATGATATTAGGATATAAAATCAATTCTGGTAGGATGTAGAAATACTCAAATCCAATTTAACATTGTAGTTAGGTGTAAATAATTCCCATTTATATTCATTACCTAATAATAGATGATAATTTCTAGTAGTAAGCTTAGCAATCAAGTGCTTAGATTAATTTGTGGTGTTGAAACATTTTTAAGAATTGTTAATACAAAATATCAATTGCAATCTTATTGCTAGATTAGATGTGAAATATGAGGCTAAAAATCCCAAAAAATCTATACTATAACCCACTAAATAGTACAAAGAAATCCCAAACAATCTAACCATAAATTGTCCTTATGTCATCAACTATTCACCTGAGCAAACAAGTTTAGTTCAGCCACATAGGTAATGAAAACTTCAATTTTTTTTTAAGAAGCATTATATAAAGTATTAATATCAATTATAAGCATATCAAATATTATAGTTTAATATCAATAGAAAGTAAAAAAAAAATTAAAGAGTCGATTTTGCAATCTCTTAACAATTCAATTTTGATCTTATAAAATATTAAAATCTCATTCGTCCACATAAAAATAGTCAACATTCAATAACAATATTTTTTTTATTATGTCATGTGTTACATTTGATACAAATAAACACCGCGAGTTCAAAAATTGTTTAGATATTTTTTTTAGTATGTTTCAAATAATTTTTTTAATAAAAATTAGTCATATCATTAAATTATTTTCATGATATTATGTTTTTTAGATCGAAATTAATATTTACCTAAATGAAGATATTCAATATATTTTCACGTCAAAATATTTTTAAAAAATATAATTAAAAAAAATATGAAAAAATAAAATTTAACATGAAATTAGTTAATATAAATTTTAATATAAACTATATTTTAAGTTATTCTTTTAATTACATGATAAATATAAATTTTAAATCTAATTATTTTAAATTGAAATTTTATTTAATTAAATTATCTTAAAAAAATTATAATTAATTTAAAAATAATTAAAATATTAATAAATAAGTAAGAAAATATAATTAAATTAATAATTAATTTAAATCAAATATAAAGAGCTAATGATAAAAGAGAGGCATGATCATTTATTTTTATAACATCAAAGTCATAAAAAAAAAAAAAAAGAACAATGTGCTTCATAAAATAAATAATAATTTAAATTTATACAATTTTTTTTTTTCTAATGAAAATGATAGAAGAAGAAGAAGAATTAAAAAAAAAAAAAAAAAAAGTGTCATTGTAAACTTGCAAGTAAAGCCAATTGGCATGATTATAGTAACATATTTTGAATCATTTTCCCCCTTACCCAACCCAGCTGCTTCTATCCCCAGTCCCATCTAATATAAACCCTAAAACTTAAAAAAAAAAAAACCAATAATTAGGGTTATTATTTTAATAATGTAAATGAAATTTGGATTGAACTATAAAAATAAAAAAATAATAAGAAAAAAATTGAACTATATATACTATAAGAAACAAAGAAGGGCAAAGAAGTAATTTAAACAATATAATATTCGCTCCTGTCAATCTTTGTCTTATTCTACGCAACACCAATTCAATTTCAGTTACTTTAACAGAGAGAAAACCAAAAAACCAAAGCAGAGAAACAAAGAGAGAGAAGCCAAAATCCAAAGAAAAACAAAAGAGAATTGAATTCATTTCTCATTTTAAATTCATATATAATTCCTACTTCAATTCCATGGAATTGCAATTTTGATCTCTTGCCATTTCAAATTCTCGCATTTTCCTCTGCATCCCATTACAGGGGATATTATACTCACGCAAGTTCTTGATTCCATATCTATATATAAACTACACGTTTAGTTAACACTTACTTGTTGAAAACTGAAAACTGGGAATTGGGTTTTTTGAGAATTGAAGATTTGGTGTTGAATAGATGGATATTTCCCAAAATAAAGAAATAATGGAAGGGTGGTTGTATCTCATTCGTTCTAATCGGATTGGGCTACAGTACTCTAGAAAACGATACTTTGTTCTTGAAGATCATGTTCTTAGGAGCTTCAAGTCTATTCCTGCTTCTAAAGATGAGGTTATTTTTTCTTTTATATCCTTCTTTCTTCTGTTTATATATATATATACGCAGTGTGTGTTATTCGTTTCAATAGATCGTGTTTTTCTACTTGTTTATATACTTGTATGTGTGTTTTTTTCTTGTGCTTCTTTTGTTCAAATTATGGTGGGTTTTCATTTTCTTTGGTTTTTCTCTAGTTCTTCTTTCTCTGTCTTCTTTGGGCGACGATAAATTTTGGAGTTTCTTTTTAAGAATTTAATTTTTTCGTTGTTAATACTATACAGGTACTACATTGTGAACTAGTTTAATTAGGAATTTCTATTATCTGATTGATTATTAATTGATTTAAGGGTATATTTCTTGATTAAGAATGTGTTTTCTTTTAAAAAAATTGAGATTTATTCCCTGTTTTTGGGTTGATTATCTTTTTGAAGTTTTCTGGGTTCTCTTTCGTTTGAGTGAAGCTCATAATGCCATTCGTTTAAGTTTTTCTTGCAATTGTTATTCTTAATTTTTCTTAACCACTATTCTAATTAGTTTCAAATTTCAATGCTCTGTTGAGCAGGTTTTTGAGTTGTGTATCAGTTCACCTCTTGAGGCAATCATACCACTACAAACTTTAATCTAATAACAATTTTTCTTGATTGAGATGCAGCCTTAATGAAAGTAAAAGTGTTTCTTGGTTACAGCTTTTGCCATGCTTTCCTTCTTCTTTTTCCCCCTTTTTTTCCTTATATCTCATTCACTTTTCATAAGCCATTTACTCAAAGGAGGTGCTTTTATTTGAACATGACTGTTTGCACTCCGTCTTAAAAAACCAATGCAAATAACAATATATTCAAGTCTCCGCAACAATTTTTTTCCATGTCAGGAATATTTTTGCTTTAGAATCATAGGTCATTATCTGTAGCTCTTTAGTTCGTATATCTTGCTATTTGGTGAATATCATGATACTGACTTCAATGTTTCTTTGTTGGATACTGATGATGCTTTTGAAGTTGGACAGTGGATAAATAAAGCAAAGCAATTTACTTACCTTGAAAAATAATTCCTGGTCTAAACCATCCAGTGCTTCTTCTCTATGCTGGAATAATTTTACCCTCACAATATATGTTAAATTGTTAATACATATATTATAGATGTATGTCAGATAATTGGGAAGTAAAAGAATGATTTAAGAATCCAAGACACAAAAGTTTAGCATGACAAACACCTATCTGTATCTGAGTTGGATAGAGAAGCAGGCAAATGACTATGAAGTGAATTCTAAAAAATAAGAATTATCATCTAAATAAATATACTATAACAAGATGACGTTAATGGTATGAATCTTCGCATGTTTAATTCCCATTTCAGTTGTTGTGCACATGAAGAAATGAAATAGGCAAATGGCTGATCAGTGTAATATAACAATAAGGAGAGCTGTTTAAATTACACTTTTAAATGTATCAATAACGCGATAGTTTTCTTGTATATTCAGTTCTTGATAAAGTATTTATGTGCTTAGTGAACAAACGATTATTGATATTAAGGCTTATGTTTCATTTGAATGGTATGGTCTTTTATAATTAGTTTTGCAGTCTGCTTGACAGATCCTTGCCTTGTTTTTGTGTATGAATTTTACATTTTATAGTTTGTTCTGTTTGGAGATTCAATAAGATCAAGTATGCATTCCTGCATCAGGTCTCACATAATATTTTGATGGTTTATCCTGATTTATTCTCCAGGATCCTGTTAGAAGTGCAATTGTGGATTCCTGTATTCGGGTCACAGACAATGGGAGAGAGAGTATTCATAGAAAAGTATGGAAAAACAATACCATGTTTTCCATTTTTCTTCTTATATATGTGTGTTCTTTTCCTCCCTTGGCAGAACAATATAAGTCTATATTGACAGTGACTTATGTACTTGCAGGTGTTCTTCATATTTACACTTTATAATACGTCTAATCACAATGATCAACTTAAGGTGAGGTGACTCTTCTGTAAAAGATTTTTGTTTCTATGTTAAATTTTTCATGTCTAAGTTATGAAAATCTAAATATCATAGCTGGGAGCAAGCAGTCCTGAAGAAGCAGCAAGGTGGATTCATTACATTCAAGAAGCAGCTTTCAAGGTTCCATATTTCTTAATTTCACTAATTTACAACAGGCTGCTATGTGTAAAAGAGGGACTAATTCCTGTATGTTTGTGCAGGGTGGTCAGAATGTTGTTGGTTGTTCAAAGAGCAGCTGGCAGTCCTTTAGGTATGATGACATTATCTAGCATTCTTATTTGATTCCTACTTACTTTTTGTCTTCCTTAATTACGTACTTTCTGTTTCTGAAACTCTTGACTTCAGCTAATAGCATGCCTGTGTTATCCAATTATTGGATGCTCATTTTCAGTTAAGACTTCTTGTTGGAATTAGATTGTTGATTTTGTTTGGAAAAGATATAGAAGTCATAATTTGCCTTGTTATCTTTTATTTTACTTCCCAAACTCATGTCCTATGATTTGTTTCAAGTTTTTATAAATATTTATGCTCACAGATTGAGTGGTTCCAGTTGTGTAAGTCACAGCAAACCGATAGACTGGACTCTTTGTTCAGTCTCGCACAGTGATCCAGTGACAGATGTTATTGCACCTTCACCTTGGACAATCTTTGGGTGCCAGAATGGTAAGGACATAGTGTATAACTTGCTGTTTCAGATAACTAAGTTCCGTGCTTGCTGACATGGGTGTTTGTAGGTTTACGTCTCTTTAAAGAAGCAAAAGACAGGGATTCTCATGGGAAGGTAGGCACCTAAATTTCTTTTCCAGAATTTATTTGTTTTTAATCATAATTACATTATTTGAATGTTACTTTTTTCCTGGCAGTGGGATGATCATCCTGCAATAATGGCTGTGGGTGTGGTTGATGGAACCTCAGAAGCCATTTTTCAAACTCTTATGTCTCTTGGTCCTTCAAGATCAGAGTAAGCAATGGAAACTTTTAATTGGTATCTTTGGTTGATCACTGAAGTACAAAACATATGCATATTAATAAAGAAGATTCTGTATGTTCATGAACAAGGACAATAAACATCACCCACTTGTTTTCAGAAATCTTATCCAACTGAATTCAAACCTTGTAATTTTGCACATTGAGACACCTTCATACTCGATGGAACATACAAGTTTACTACTGTTTGCTGTGCTAGTGGTAGATGCATTTACATTATTAGTTATCTCTTCTTCCTTCCAATACATGCATACTATTCTGTTTGCCTTGGTAAATCTGTACCTTGGAGTCTCATCATTAAAATACTGAAGTTCACTTTGTTAATTGACTTGTAGATGGGACTTCTGTTTCTACAAAGGTAGTGTGGTGGAGCACCTTGATGGTCACACTGATATTATTCATAAGATGTTGTATAATGATTGGTTGCCTTGGTGAGATCAATACTTCTAAGCATATCTAACCATCTATGACATTCTAGTGCAATAGATTAAGAGCCTTCATCTGTCTTTCATCATAAATTTCAGGGGAATGAAACGAAGAGATTTTTTGTTGCGGCGTTACTGGAGAAGGGAAGATGATGGAACATATGGTAAAAATATTTAGTAAATGTTCATAAATTATATTTGCAATAGAGCTGTTTGGATTAAAATAATTTGATTCACTTTGTTCTTCTGCAGTTATCCTCTACCATTCTGTGTTTCACAAGAAGTGTCCACCCCAGAAAGGCTATGTTCGTGCCTGCCTTAAAAGTAATGTATGCTTAAATATTTGAAAGTGGAAATGAATTTCCTGGCTGGAACTTTTGAAGTTTTTGCATATATTTATAATATATAATGCAGGATAAATTTGCAATAATTATGCTTAGCATCTTCATCTCTCTAATGTGTTCGTCTAAGTTAATATTAGGGAGTAGTTGTTCTTGTACTCATGATACTTGGAAATTCTGAATCATGTATCCTCATCTTTAATCTACTTTGTTTTTGGGAGAAGTTTGGCATATATTGCACTGTTCCGTTGGTTACAAAGCCTGCAAGATTTGTTGATTCTTTTGTTGGGTTTTTGGTGCTACCATCATCCTGCTAATAAAAAAAATTATTGCATGCAATGTGTGTCACGTATCACGTGTTCTGATCTGCTAGTTATTGCTGGGACCTTGATCTCTTTCTCTTCAAAACCAGTTAGATGATATCATTTTGCAATCTCTTGCAGGTGGAGGATATGTAATATCTCCTGTAAACCAAGGGAAACGATCTGTGGTGAAGCACATGCTTGCTATTGACTGGAAATTCTGGAAATCATATCTACGAACATCTTCAGCTCGATCTATTACAGTCAGAATGCTTGGAAGAGTTGCTGGTAATCTTCTAATATTGATAAATATTTCTCTGTCTTTTTGTTTGTTTTTGTGTTCTTCATGTATTATGATGCTCTGGTATTAATAAAAAAAGTTGTGTTGCATTTGCAGCATTAAGAGAGCTGTTCAGAGCAAAGTTGGGAAATTGTCCTTCCTCTGATTTTTCATCAGGAGAGTTGGCAAGAAATAGTAAGTTGCATCAGATTGAAGAGGACATCATGGTTGATGATGGGAAGACTAAGGAATATCTGAGTGAAGAAATAGAGAAGACACCTTCAGAACATGCCAGCCTAGTAGGCCTGAATGATGCAGCTGATGAGTTTTTTGATGTTCCAGAACCCTCAGATCATGAGCAATCAGAAAATGGCTGGAGCTATGATTTTGGTCATGAAACATATTCTCAGGTACAATTTATAACAAATTATTTCATTGTTGCTTCCCTCATACAAGGGGCACCAAGAATTGGTAGCTAAGGGACTTCAAAGTTGATCTCTATTTGCACTTGCGCATACAACTAGTTTTGAATCATGTTGTAACAATAGGGAGAAGGCTTGCAAGGAAAATTGTGGTGCTTTTGGGGGGGAAGTAGCATGTTTCTTTCTCTAGTTGTCTGTTTCTCTATATATTTAAAGTGTGCATGTTTTTATTCCATGTAAGCATGCAGTATATATGCTTATTTATATCTGGTTGAGAGGTTTATCTTTGCTGGACTTGTTAACTGGTTGGTCTCTGCATAACTGCCACTATCAGTGTTTGGACTAGCCAGGGTAGCTTGATGATCTAATTTTTTCGGAGCTCACACTAGTTGTTCATCTTACCTTGGAGCATTTGACCAACACTCAATTTGTAACAAATTATTTCATTGTTGCTTCCCTCATACAAGGGGCACCAAGAATTGGTAGCTAAGGGACTTCAAAGTTGATCTCTATTTGCACTTGCGCATACAACTAGTTTTGAATCATGTTGTAACAATAGTGAGAAGGCTTGCAAGGAAAATTGTGGTGCTTTTGGGGGGCAAGTAGCATTTTTCTTTCTCTAGTTGTCTGTTTCTCTATATATTTAAAGTGTGCATGTTTTTATTCCATGTAAGCATGCAGTATATATTCTTATTTATATCTGGTTGAGAGGTTTATCTTTGCTGGACTTGTTAGCTGGTCTGTCTCTGCATAACTGCCACTATCAATGGTTGGACTAGCCAGGGTAGCTTGATGATCTAATTTTTTCAGAGCTCACACTAGTTGTTCATCTTACCTTGCAGCATTTGACCAACACTCAATTCTTACTGTTTTAGTTTCTCCAACTCCCTGTTTTATTTGTCGATGTCAGTTAATGAAAGTAAAAAACTCTTTTGGTTCTTTTCTTTCTTTGCTGCATATCATTACCTGTATTAAATAAATTCAGATGTTGCTTCTGTTGATTCTCATTCTGCTTATGACTTTGAGAACAGGATTTACGCCAACCTAAGCTATGTACTGCTGCTGGGTTTGTGAAGAAATTGCATGATCTTGCAGGTAAAGTTGGTTTTGGTGATCAACATAGAGATTAATAAATTAAAGGAAAATCTTAGTTGTTTCTATCAGATGGATTTGTATGATTTACTGCTTGTGTAATTTAATGACGTTTGGAGTCTCATGCATCATGCAGTTCAAAAGAGGGGTTATGTGGACTTGCAAGAGATGGCAAGGGAAGACAGTATTTTGTGCTGCTATGGAACTACTCTTCCAAAAGACCCAACATGTGCTATGCCTTCCAGTTGGACAGCAGCCGATCCTTCTAGCTTTTTAATCAGAGGAGAGAATTACCTTGAAGACCAGAAGAAGGTATCAATTATTCTTCACTGATAATAAAGCTGGAATGTTAAGTCAAACACAAGATCATGACTGCTAATTGAATTGGCAAAACGTGCTTGTTATCTCTGATATTGCTCATCTTATTCAAGGCTTCTTATATTTTCTTCCATTCCTTGCTTGCTTGTGTAACATGACAGTTGTAGTTTTTTAAGTTACCTGCTTCATAGGAAATGTTAAATTTTTTATTTCTCCACAACATAAACTGTGACAATCAGTAAAGATAATACTTCATGGCAGCTTTTTAATTTCTCAATCCAGGGTGCCTTTGTGAAAGTCTGTTCAGTTTTGGCCAATTGTCTCCAAGCTTCCTTTTAAGTGTTGATTCTTATGCAATTGCTATGCCGTTCTTTTCAGTTTAAGGCAAAAGGGACTTTGATGCAAATGGTAGCTGCAGACTGGCTAAGATCTGACAAGCGAGAAGATGATCTTGCAGGACGTCCAGGGAGCATCGTTCAGGTAACATTTGAATCCCTTGTGCCTAGTCGTTCATCACGTGGAAGCTTAGCCATCTCCTCTTGCATCTGTGGCATGATATTTGTAACCAGAAAGAAACTTACAAGGTTTGTTTTGCAGAAATATGCTGCACAGGGTGGACCAGAGTTTTTTTTTATCATAAACATACAAGTAAGTTTGGTATTCTGTTATAATCAGCCTGGCCATCAACATGATACCTTTTACATTTTTTGTTGCTTATTTAGAAAATTCAACTTATTGACTATGAAACAGGTCCCAGGTTCAACTTCTTATAGCCTTGCCCTGTACTATATGATGACTATACCTCTGGAAGAGGCACCCTTGCTTGAGAGATTTGTCAAGGGGGATGATGCACATAGAAATTCGAGGTTTAAGCTCATACCTTACATATCTAAGGTTAGTACAGCTAGTGATTGTTTCAATTCAATGGATTTGGAATCTGGTCACAACCTTGCTTTATTTTTGTTGCTGAGCATGGCCTGTTTATTTATTGTTAAAAATACTCTCGCTTGTCCTTTTTTACTTGGAAACTTGGGCACTGACCCTCTTTTTAGTTTCCTTTATCTTGGGTTTCAATGGTCAGTTTAGCTCCCTTTTCTCCTGCATGTGCATTTGGATGCCATTTTGGTTCAAATTTCATTTGTGAAAATAATTAAACCTGAGGCATGCTATGCAGTACAATTCTTCCCGTGTATTTTCCACAAGACACGACATTGTAGCTTTGCTCATGTAAATTCACTTTTTTTTTTTCTCAGGGTTCATGGATAGTTAAGCAGAGCGTAGGAAAAAAAGCATGCCTGATTGGCCAAGCTCTGGAAATTAATTATTTTCGTGGAAAGAACTACCTGGAGGTAAGCTTGCAAGAATAATTATCTCTACAACTTATCAAAGCAGTAATGTTGAAAATGTTGCGTGTATCAGATTGTCCTTTTGTTTTTGGTGGAAGTATCAAAATGTTCTTGCTGTTATAAACTATATATGTTCTTGTGTGCAATGATCCAATGTACTTTCATCTCAATACCGAAAGATTAGGGAAGAGGTTGTCATTATTTGTCAGAATGGCTCTGCTAATTCTGAATTTTAACATCGTTTCAGCTTGGAGTCGATATTGGGTCATCAACTGTTGCAAGGGGCGTGGTTAGTCTTGTTCTTGGTTACCTCAGCAATTTGGTTATCGAAATGGCATTTTTAATACAGGTAAGAACTATATTTTCAAACAGAGACAAATAAGCAATCTTAAACTAGTAAATGCAATCCCTGATTTTGATCGTGAACTAATCTCTGTATTGATTTTGTTATTGCAAAGTCATCTTTCTTGATGATCTTCCTTACATATCAATAAGTTATCATGCTTTTGCAGGCAAATACAGCGGAGGAGCTACCAGAGTATCTTCTTGGAACTTGCCGCCTTAATCATTTAGATGCCTCCAAAGCAGTTTTATTGGATTCATGATTATCTGTCATTTTTACTTCCTTGAGAGGCTCAAGAAGCATTTGCCATGGAAAATAACTACGAAATTCATTCTTTTATTTACATTGGCTTCAATATGTTACTGTAAATATCATTAGAGTTGATAGCCAATCTCTGTAAAGATGCAAATTTCAAGTTAGAGCTTATTCTTCAAATTTAGCTTTGCCATATAATTTTAGATATCTTTTAACAACAATTAAGTTTTAATTTCAAGTTAATTGGAATGAGCTATGCGTATCTGTTTCTTCCATTTCGTTCAATTTTGCGTTGATTTTTAGAAAGACTCGGCATGACTACATTTTTTCATAACTTTTTTTTTTTTCCATATGTACAGTTTAAAATGTTCTGTTTCTGCATATTATATGAAGCTATTGTAATTATCAACGTAGATAATTTAATAATGGAAAGTCTATTTGTTGTTATTTATTTATTAATAATAATATACTTATTCAGCTCTTTCACCAATGCCATGGTCTTTTTTTAGGTGATATTAAATATAAGATATATATTTATTACAAATCTCGAGTTCCAAATATCAAATTTATAAATTTAACAACTTAATATAAACTAAAATTAAGTTTTGAAAAATTATTAAATAGGATATAAACATATTTCTTCTATTCATATAAACGTAAAATTCATATGAATATATCTCCATTTTAATCACATATCAGACTCGACTTAATATGAATAATAAGAACAAATTTTTATTTTATTTAATAATTTTTTATAAATTTTAATATCTCTTGCACAAAAATGAAATTTAAATTTAGGATTGCACGTACCAACAAAATAATTCGAATCTTTTATTATATTTTATATTTTATCTCCTACCTCATATTTTTTATTATGCGTTAAATATTGACTGCTCAAATAAAAATATAAAATATAAAATGAGATATAAAATTAAATAAAAAAATCAAACTCCCATCAAAATGGTAACAGTAATAAGGTGGGTAGTAGAATTTAAAATTTAGGTATATGGAGTTGGTTGGTTTCCACCCACTTATTAGAGGGTTTGACTCTTAAAACAACTCAAAGTCTCATCCTCCTCATTCCACTGTCCAATTCTTCAAAAGGCACTAATAACAATAAGTTGGTAAAAAACACTGCGTCCAAGTTTCATTGGTTTTGCAAGATTGCTCAGTAAAATGTACTGGTATTTAATAATTAATACTAATAATAAAAAATGGGACAGGAGTACATAATAATAATAATAATAATAATTAACTGAATTTAAACATACAGTAAAACCTCAATAAATTAATATAATTAAAATTTGTAAATTTTATTAATTAAAAAAATATTAATTAATAGATAAAATAATAATTTATTAATTTAAAAAAATATTTATAATTTAATAAATATATATTTAATTAATTAAAAATTTATTATATTTTATTAATATTATAATTAATTAAATGAATTGAAAAAAATATAATCAATTGAATACAAATTAATTAAAATTGATAAAAAAATATGCGATTAATTGAATATAAATTAATTGAAATGAAATAAAAAAATATGTAATTAATTAAAATATGAACTAAATGAATTGAAAAAAAATAAATGATAAATTGAATATTAATTAAATGAAGTTAACAAAAAATAAGTAAATATAATTACTTAGATTTTATATATTTTTAGAGTTATATTTTAATAAAATATATATCATAATCCATTATATATATATATATATAATATTAATAAATTATTAATTTATAATATAAATAAACTCGTATAATTATAATAATTTTTAGAAAAATATTATCTTATTAATTTATCAAAATTATTAATTTAACTCCTTAATACAACAGAAGAAATTATTATATAATAAAAATTATATATTTATTGAATATTAATTTACAAGAATTTTACTGTATTTTGTAAACATAAGTATAGTTGAGTAATAATTACATATACAATACTTGAGCAATTTAAAAAAAACTCGAGGGTACTATTATTTGAAATTCTTCAACCTAATATTTGACAATTTATTTTGTTTACCTCTAATTTTGTTGTTAGATACATAACAGTCAAAATTATACAATTTTATAATATTTTATTTACTATTGATCATAAAATTTATTTTTATAAATAAAAATTATCTCTTTCATCTAAAATAAAATTATAAGTTTTTGTATGAATCCTTCCTATGAGAATTATCAAACCAAATTAAATTGATATAATCTAACTAATTAAATTTAAATTTAAATTTATCGAGTTAGATAATGTCAGTTTTAATTATTGATTGAAATTGAATTAAATTTTTTAAATAAAATATTATTATTTTAATGAAATTTTTCTCAATTGATTTGATATATTTCGATTTTATCAAATTGGATCAAATATTACTAAATATTTTTTTATTTTTTTATTTTAAAAAATGGGTCGAATCGGATTTGCAGTTTTAATTGGAATGTTAAGGTTTTAATAAAATTAAAGAAATAAATATAAATAATATATGATAATTATATCAATTAACCATAAAATTTGATGCAATAATTTCTTTACGTGGATAAAATAATTAAGTATTCTAAAAAAGGAATTTTAATTTACTACTAAAGAAGCTTTAAGCATTGGCTACTAGAATAATAATAAATTATTAATAATTTTCTCATTTTGTCTGTCTGTGTTGTGATGCTTCAGCAAGCAAAAGCTAGAGAAAATTTTATATTTTCCTGGGAAAAAAGTACTTTTCTGATTTGTGTTTGGATGGCGGGAAAATTCCGAGTTATCATATCTGGAAAGTTGTGATTCGGTTTGGTTTTGAGTGTCGGGCCTGACTGATTGCAAGAATTGTCTGGTAGAGTTCCAACACTGACTTGAAACCAATTTATGAGCACGAGATCCCTAAACTCGATACTGGTCATGTTGCCCACTAATCCTTGTTCTTTTTCTTTTCTTTTTCAATTTAAAATTTTTTTCCTTTCTCAATTTCTGTGTGTCTCTTAGGTTTTCTATAAAGTCCCCTTTTCTGTTCTGGTTAGGGTTTTCGATTGTTGATTGTTTTTGCTCCATTTCTGGTTCGTAATATAATACCAATATTAAGCTTCTTATTGTAGAAAGTGGAAATTTTTGGTTCCTGTTAAAGTGTGATTAGTTATAAAGATATTTGCTTTTATTAATCTAAATTTGGTAGAAATGAAATAAGATTTAAGAGAATTGATGGGTTTATCAGCGTCAAGTCAAGTGTTTTGAGTTTGACTTCCCATGTTATTATTTTACTGTAATGGCATTATTTCATGTTGGATATTTTCTTCTGCTTTTGTAGTTGTTGGAGTAGGAAGTAAGTGGATGGATCCTACTCTGAGGTTTGCCTTGCTTTTGGTGCTTCTTGGATTGGGTATGTATCTGCAGATTTTAGTTTTAGCTTAATTTTTATCTCCCATGGAAATATAATTGGAAATTTTTGGTTGATAATAGAGGGTTTTTTTTTTTTTTATATATTTCTTGTTTCTATATTAGCAAGTGCCTCTCCCATCAAAAATGGTTTTAGCCATTGTGAAAAAATGGTCAAAAATTGGGCCTTTGCTTCTCTTGAACAAGAAGTTAAAGTGGACAAACACATGCTTAAAGATTTGTTATTTTTCCTTCATGTCCCAAGAACTGGAGGGCGCACATACTTCCACTGGTAATTTCCCAATGGCACTTCACAATCGCCTGAAAATTGAGCTAACCATTTCTTACAACCATATTAACTTCTGGTTTCTGCTATATGTTGTACGTGCAGTTTCTTGAGAAAGTTGTACCCTAACTCGCAGGAATGTCCCCGCTCATATGATAAGCTGCGGTTTGATCCAAGGTATCATTAGTTGATTTGCTCATCTTTATTTTTGTCTAATATTTTTTGACTACTGAATTTCTCTTTATCTGAACTGATATTATTTTCAAATTCCCTAGTTATTAATTTTTATTCAACTTAATTACACGTTTCATGGAGGATGTGCATGAAAGAGATTTTGATCAAGTGTGTTTTTGAAGGCTGAAGTGCTTCCAGAAATCCCTTTTTCTATATTATAAAGGGAATTCTATTGAAAATATTGGCTTGTATAAGGTTCTTTGTTTTCTGGGCACAATGAGTATCATTCTACCCAAGTAGCACAGTTAGATTTGCACTTGGTTTAGTAAGTTTCTTATGCATTTAGAGTGGGAAATAAATTCAAACGTTCAATTATAGGAGCCTTTATAACAGTACCTTAAATACTTTAATTCCAGAAAGAAAAACAGAGGGGGTTGGGCAAATGCTTCTGTTGCTTTATGCTGTTTAGCATATTATTCTACCATGGTTGCTTCTGAATGGCATCTTTATTCGCGTAACTTTGCATTTTGTGCAGCAAACAAAAGTGCAGATTGTTGGTTACTCATGATGACTATAGCATGATGTCCAAACTTCCCAAAGAGAAAACATCAGTGGTGACCGTACTTAGGAATCCAGTTGACCGTGTCTTTAGCACTTACGAATTTTCAGTTGAGGTAGCAGCTAGGTTTTTGGTGCATCCTAACTTAACATCTGCCACACAAATGGCTGGTCGTATGCGTCCTAGGAATGGAGGAGTTAGTACGCTGGACATATGGCCATGGAAGTATTTGGTTCCATGGATGAGAGAAGACCTATTTGCCAGGGTAAGTATACCTTGTAATCTCCTACTGGATTGTCTCATGTCTCTCTTACTTTTGTTTAGATTGTAATGCTGAATGATATCACTTTCTTAATTTGCTGTTCATAATCATTTCAACACATTCTCTTGATACAAATGCTTAACCTGCATGTATTGGTTTCTTCTGGGAAAAACGTAGCTAGAGAGAGATTCTTGTGATGTTTTAATCTTTCTAGGCCATTTTGCAGGATTTACTCTATGCTGTTTGTCTCTTCTTCATCTTTCATTAATTCTATAAACCTACGTATGCATATTCTTTATGATGATATAAGAGAACCAAGAGTATGTAGACCACAAGTAGTTGACAGTTTCACTTATAGAAGGGTTGGATTTTTTGTTTCTTGTGGTCCATTTCATATTCATACTTTTACTTTTATGGACAGAGGGATGCCAGAAAACTTAGGGGCTCAAATCATGTAAAGAGAAAAGATCCATACAATATGGAGGAGATGGTTATGCCATTACATGAATATATCAATGATCCTGTAGCTCATGATATTGTCCACAATGGAGCAACATTCCAGGTACATGCCTAGTTTAATCCCACTGTATATAGTCCTTGTGTTTTTTCCCTTCTGTACACTTTTTATTCCTTTCTTCTCCAACTCTTTAAATTAACAGGTTGCAGGATTGACAAACAACTCTTATTTTGCGGAATCACATAAAGTGCGCCATTGTGTACAGAAGTATGAGACACTTGGTGAACATGTACTGCAAGTTGCAAAGGTAATCACGAAAGGTTTTCCATGATTTATGAAACACAGTGTTGTAATAGTGTTTCTCTGATTTTTTTTTTTTTTCCCTCATTGGTTGTTTTCATGTTAGATACTTGTAAATCTTGCAGAAAAAGTTGGAGGAGATGTTATATGTTGGTCTTACAGAGTACCACAGAGAATCTGCAACAATGTTTGCAAATGTTGTTGGTGCACAGGTGATTTCCCAGGCATTAGCGTCAAACTCTAGCATGGGGAGTGCAGCTGATAAGGAGTCAGGTTAGTGGGAGCTGTTTCTTTCTGTCAATAATACCGTTTAGTTACTTACTCTATTCCCTGTCAAAATCATATTTCACTTATGGTACAGAGCAGAGCTCCTCAATTTCAGATTCTGAACCTGAAAGTGAGGATCATCAGGTGAGTGGTAGAGAACCCTTTGCTAGCATTTGGTATAAGACTTGATTACTGGATACTAACTATAGTAGTCGGAGATCCTTCTTCTTTTCTTGGACAGCAGAATGGCACCTCAGACCAAAAGGGAAGTGAAATTGCTTCTATAGAAAATCTGGAAGGGAAGAAAGAAACTGTATGGAACTTTTTAAATTGATATAATGGATGATTTGTTTGCTACAATATGGGAAAAAAATTGACTTGGATTTTATCATCCTTTCTATTAGATGACCGTAAAGAAACTTATGGATGCTTATGAAGATTGCATTTCTAATTTACGAAAGACCCAAGCACGACGCCGTACCTCTTCTTTGAAGCGAATAGCTCCAGCAAACTTTTCAAAGGAGGTATACTTCCATAATAATTTTTCTTGATCATTCTTGTCCTTTACATTTCTTTTCCCATTTTGGACGTGTCTTTGAGTACACAGCCAATCTTATTTCAAAAGTGTCTATGAACTTTGAATTCTCTCCATGCTTCTTCAGAGATTTGTTAATCAAGCAAATTATCAGATAATATGATTGAATTGATCTGACGCAAGATCAGATCACACTGCACCTGGCAATTCTGTTCAATCTCATGCTTTACTTTTAGCGCAATGCTTTTGGATCATGCTAAGGGAAAAATGTGTGATCCATTGAACATTTTGAAGGGATTTAGATTAATTGGTGGTTGATTGCTCCCTTAGAAGTGCTTTTTATAGGATTTACCGGCATTGTACTGGATGGAATTTTGCATTCTCCAATATGTTGGAAAACTCAACTCAAAGAAAGGGTCATGGAACCTGGATTAAACTAATTATTGGATTTTGAGTACTCAAACAATTAGTTTCTCATGGTTGAAATGGAGGACCATAAACCTTGAATTGGGCAAGTTAGTACTGGATTCCTAATAGTCAACCATTGAGTTTCCCATGGTCGGAATGGAATTCGATTTTGATATTCATATAGCTTCTAAACTTCCTTTTTCTTTATATTCATTTAAGGAGACTGGGATGGTTAATGTTTTTTTTAACCAGTACATTCAAAATTTCAAAGATATCAATACACACATATATTTTAAATCAGAGGTTTTTATGCCTCGTGGCTCCATTTACTCATTTCAGTATTTTTAATGCTTTAGTCGTTGCCTTTTTTAAAGAGAATCTGTTGATGTTTCTCTTTGTTGTTCTTGTTCAATGAAATGAAATTTGCTGTCCTTTATAGTCATTTTTGTGTCGTCTTCAATTATTTGAATGATATTTGACTTTTCTTCCAAGTTACATGTGCTATTTTATTTGTTGGGTTTTATGTCGGTCATTGCACCTGAATTTTATATAATTACCTATGTTGTTCATTTTGTTTGTTTAGTTTTTTAGCATCTTTTTAGTATTATCTTCCTACTAATTGGAAGTGTATTTTTCTTAGTACAAATTCTTTGTCCACAGTTATATTATTTTGTAATCTGTCCATTTCCAAACATCTCAGTTCGAAGTGAAACATAATGAAGCCATGCACTCTTATTCAAGGCACATATTTTAGAATGCAGGTGGTTAAACACCTTGCCTTGTTAAAATTCTGTCAAATTTATTATACTGTTGTGGGAGTTAGTATGATTTCCCTTGCTGATTTGGACAATAGGGCTATTTCTTCCCTGTTATTACTGATATGGAAATATGTGAAAATTTCACCAGGATCGTCGTCATGTTCCTGATGTAGTTCTTGAGCAGATAAGATCACTTAATAATCTTGACTTGGAGCTTTATAAATATGCTCAAGGCATCTTTGAAAAGCGACACAAACATACAGTGAAAAAATTGGCCAGCACAGTAAGTATATATCTACCAACTACCAAGTACGTTTTGTGTTTTTACTTGCACCCACGGCTTATCTACTGGTGGTCTCATCAGCTAATAAAATTATATATGATGTGATGCTAAATAAAATGTATTTCACCTTGCATTACTACTTTATTGTGGAAAAGTTCTAGAGTTTCTGTTTTTGAATACATGATAAAATGCTCTCATATAGTTGCTCCGAACACATGAAAACATTCCATGGCTGGAAGTGCATATGAGCATTGACTTCAAGGATTATTATAAAAAATCTCAATTGCATGATACTTGCAACGTTGAAAAACCAACATACTTGTTCAAGAGTGAGAAAACACAACATTTTCCAAACGGACTTTGCATGAAAACCATAGATATTTTCAACTCTCCATTCTTGTTTTAAATATTTTCTAAGCATAGAAAATTGATACCACCACCTAATAGGCTCAAGTTCTTTGGTCATAATCAGTTTTCAAATAATGTCACTGTTCCCTTTCAGAAAGTTCTGCTTGCATAGTATTTCTGGTTGTGTTTAAATTCCTGCAAGTTGAAAACTGAGGGACCACAAGTAATTTACCCTTTTTGGCTTGTCATCTTGATTACTTCATGCAAGCAGCACTTTTATGTCTGATGTTGCATTCTGACTTGTTAAAAACTGCAGGAAGGATTTGAGGGCTTCTTCAACAATTCAGATGGTGTCACGATATGGCAAATAGTATCATTGGTCATGTCTATTGTCTTACTCCTTATGCTCCTTGTTCTATTTGTAAATGCAAGAAGAAGAACATCAAAAGTTAAGATATGAATCTCTCTTATCAAATGGGGGAAAGTTAGATACGAATGTTGCTTACAAGTTGTCGGTATCGCATGCTGGGAAAAGTTATATAGTGGATAGGAAAGTAGGAATTGGTTTGATTCCAATTTTTGGTGGATGCCTACGCTTGAGTTTATTCATGGACCAGTTCATTTTATGGGGTAGGGATGGCATTCTTGATAAGATTCAAATCACACAAGTCTGTTTCTGTATTCGCCTGATATTGAAAGTATGCATCTTTTAGTAATCTATCTGGTGTTTCAGTTTTGGGTTGGCATTCACTTGCCGAGTGAAATCGTTTATTTATAGTTTCCAGTTGTTAAGGTGAACTTGAAGCATGGTTTTTTCATCCCAGAAGAGATGGAGTCAAGAAGGTCATAAATATTTGGACCTGTGAGGCACGGAAGCGATAGGAGCAAGTATAATTCGATTTAAACTGAAAAAAAATTAATAGATTTTGTGAATGGGCAACTTTGCCATTGGAATATGTTGAGAAATCTTCTTCATGTGTCCATAGGGAGCTTTCTAAAATTCCCCAGATGGTGACACAGTAACAATCTTTAGATGACCACTGCAACACAAAAGACATATCATTATTAAAAAAGACAGAATATGGTGTGGTATAAATTAATATAGTTGGCAAAGCTTAACTTCGAAAATTGTATCAATGAAAATGAAATGTCCCAACGCAAGGCATCACACGCCTAACTTGAAAATTCTTCAATACTGGCCAAGTCTAGCAGTTAGTTTAAACACTATAGTTGAATTATAATTTATATTGGCAATATTCAACTCATTTTATTTCAAGAAATCATCGTTTAATTTTTATATTTAAAAACATTATTTTTTTAATATAAATTTGATTTCAATTGATATTCAAATTTAAGAATAATTTTGATGATAATTTCAGTATCATTGAATTAAAAGTTGGTCGATAATAACCAGTTTTTTAATTTCTTGACGGTGGATTAATGTAAAATATTTGCCCTTTAGTATTTCTTAGAAATTAAAAAGTTTTCACTTGATTATCAAGTCAAAAGTGTAGTTGCAATTAAATTAATAAAAAAATGGAATGGCCATGGATTAAGGATAGTAATATTATCTTCTTTCTTGTTTCTTCTATCTTCTATTATACAATACTTTGTATGCACTAAATTGTCTTCTACAAAGTTGTTAGATCAAATGGTAATAAATAAATAAGAGAAATTTTTTGGATCTAACTTGTGCAAATGAAATTAGTAGATGTACTGTTACTTTTATAAAAAAATACTTGAAGGTTGACTTGATTGATAAAATGAATTTGTTTTTCATTTTATTAAAAATAGATTAATTATCAAGATTAGAATATAAAAATTAATTTTTAAATATATAAATTGAGAATAAAAATACATTTTCAACTTGATTAAAATAAAAATAACCTATCAAAATATAAATTGATTCAAGAATATTTTTAATAAAAATATAATTATATTTTTAATAAAAATATAATTACTCTCTAAAAATTAAAATTTTTTAACTTAAATTATAAATTCATCAATAATAATTAAATAAGACTAACAATAATTATTCATAATTAACTATTCAAATTATAAAATTTATATTATAATAAATATAATAAATATATCATATTATTATTAATTATTTCATAAAATAATTAATATATCATATTATCGTTAATTATTTAATAATATAATATGACGGACTAAATTTCCTAAAATCTACCCTACAATTTATAATTTTGGTTAAGGAAGTTAGAGTTTGCATGTGAAGGCACATGATATCTCCAGTTGGATGTACTTCCTTTTCGGCAGAAAAGATCAAATTACTTACCAAACAAATATATATATGATGCTTAAATCTTAGACCTGAATTGGGGTGGGCCCTATTTTCAACAGCAAAGAAATTGATGACAGTTTCTCTCTCTCTCAATCGTCGGTGCTATCTCATAATTTTTTGATACACCTCTTCACCCACCACCACTTGATTTCTTATTATTAATTATTTATTTTTTTCAGATTTTTCATGTCTCCTAATAATATCAAATCACATGCTAATGCTATATAACATATTCATTTCAATTTTTGTTTTCCTTAACCAAATACCATACCCCTTTTCTCACCAAATTACATAATTACTTTTTCAATAATTCCTATTTATTATATAAAAATTACAAAATCACATGCTAATACTATATACTCATCGTCTCAAAAAATATAATCTAATTTTATTTTACGTATAAATTAAAAAATTTAATTATTTTTAATTTATTATATTAATTTTATTTTTTTCCCTAAAATACTTTATCTAAAATATTCATATTATATACTTTTCTATATTTTATTTATTTCTTAATATTTATAATAACTAAAATACTTTTATTTTTGACTAAATTTATAATTTCAACATAAAAAAAAATAAAAATATAATTATATATATGATGATATTAATGTAAATTAATAAATAACATATTTAATAATTACCTATTAAATTAATATCTAAAAAAGTAAAGTAAATTATAATTTAGAACGATAAAAAAAGAAAACAGGATTATCATTTTGGGACGGAGGGAATAATATATTGTGAGTAATTTATATTCTCAAATAAAGAATTTTAGAGTATTTTTTACTGTGATATATTGAATATTTAATGTCAAATAAAAAAATTTAAAGATTCGATATGTAATTTGAAAATTAATTTTGTTTTTTCAAATTAAATTTTTTTATTTAAATTGTTTTTTAAGTAGAAAAAACAATTTATAAAAATCTCAATTGATAAATTTCATTTTTAAAAATTTTAATTTGACAATCGGATTTTCAAATATTCCGTTTATTTTAATTTTTGACTTTGTTATTTGTAAATTATTATATATATGAGTGTTATCTATTTCTCCAACAATTTGATTTATTCTACTTATATTGGTTAATATTTGAATTGCAATATTACATATTATGAGTTTTAATTTTTTATTTTTTATTTTGATTTAATTAATTAATTCTGATTTATACAATCGGTTCATAATTTCATTTAATAGCAATAGAAATAACAGTAGGTTATCAATAAATATGTTTCCTTAATCTTTCTAGGATTGGAAAAAAAATTAATATAGATAAAATTTAAATTTTATCTTATATTTTTTAAATAATTCACTTTACTATTAAATTAAAATAGCAGTTTTTTTAAAATAAAGTTAATAGAATAAAATTTACTTTAATCAATCGTTACATTTGTGAAAAAAATCATTATAATTATTAATGATAAAATTTTTATAAATCGTTACATTTAATGTATATTTTTATAAATTAAGTGAAATTGCCTAATCATAACGATGAAAATATATATTTTTCTTTATTATTTTTAAAAATTTATCTACACTCAAAGATAATTACAGAATTTCCATACTTAAAAAAAATGATAATTAGACAATTTCAATGGGATAAAGAATAATTTCCAAAGCCTTATAATTATAAATTAATGCAAAAACTTTATTTAAAAAAAAAAATCTCAGAATTCCTTAATTATTAGATCACAGCCTTTTTTAAAATAGTATGTTAGATGAACGGAATCAAGCCTATATCCCATACAATGTTCAGTGGACTTGTCTTCACTAGATCCTCACTCCTCTTCACATTCTTAAGAAACCTAAAAATCCTAATCTCAGACACAGAGATTCAAAAGGAATCTCATATTTCACTATTATCATTTCTCTCTTTTCTTTCTCTACAATGTCTATCTCCAATCACTGAAACGGTGCCGTTTTCAGGGTCTAATTATGGTCTCAGCTCAGCTCGCTGTGTTCTTCTCTATTTAGGGTTTGATAACTTGCTCAATTCATGGCTTGATTTGGTCCCATTTAAGGTTTCTTCTTTAAAGGTTTGTATGAATTTTTTGTTTTTAATTTCTTCATTTCAATTTTTTTTTACTTAAAACTTTTTTTTCCTTTTTTCTGCTTGGTTCAGAAAATTAGGGAAATTAATCTGTTGAACAGCATTTGTATAGGAAAAATCGGAAACATTGCAAAAAATGGAAAATGGAACTCAAATTGAACGTTATTTTTCCCCCTTTGTGCATGCATTTTCTCGGTAAACAAACAAGCCTTAAGAATTACCTTATTTTCTTATTATTATTTTTATTACTATTACAAATTAGTACACAGCTTATTTTTACTACTACTCCTTTATTGGTTCAAATTGAAGTCATAACTATGAAGAAAACGACCGCGTATCTGGTTTGAAAAGGATATCCTTTTTGTTTAGCCATATTTACCGGGTTTCTTTTTTTTTTTTTTTTTTTTTTAATTTGACTTCAAATAGGAAAGTTTATTATTACTAATAATAAATAAATGCATCTTCTAAGATTATATATGAGACTCCTTACCAATTCTACATTTCTTTTTTATTTTATTATTATTTTTATGCTTTTACACGAAATTAATACATATGCATATATAAATTTCCATTATAAGTAATATGCATATATAAATTTCCATTATTTTTTTTTTAAAAAAAGGATATTATAATTATGAGATAAATATATGTTCTTTCTTGCATTATACAATGATTCTAGTAATTATCTTAATGGAATTGTAACTTTATCTATGGAAGTATTAAGGGTCTAGCTTTTGAAACCATACCCATATCATATATTTTACTGAAACGTACTCATGCTTGAGTGTGATTCATTAACCTAACGTACCCACATCAAACACATATTACACTTAACGTACTTGTGTTGGACATCTAGAATTACTTGAGTTTTGACTTTTGAGATATGATTTTTCAAGTATATGCATGTAAACTAAGAGGGCTGCATTTATGTGTGTGGTATTATAAAAGCGTTCCCTTTTTTGGAGAGTTTGCGTTTATGGGTTTGAATAACAGTTTCTTGATATTTTTGTTCTTTTTCTTGCCTTATGATGTACAGGGTAATAATATGAATGGTTCTTGGTTTTTTGATGAAAATTTTAATGGGGTTCCGGATGATTTTTTCGATGATGCTATAAAGTATTTTGATTTTCCGTTGGAGGATGTGAAATCAAATGATGTTGGGGAAGATTGGGAGGCTAAATTTCAACAGTTGGTGACACCACCTTCAAATGTTTTGGCAAGATTAACTGCTGGGTTTTGTGGTCAAAATAGTGACATTGTGAAAGTTAAGAAAAGCTCTTCAATTCTGGTGAGTATTATAAATTTGAGTGAGAATTTTCTATTTTTCAATGCTTCTTGTTATTCTTGAATAAGAATGCTTCACCATTTCATAAAGGGTACATATTAGAGAGTTGAAATTTTGCCCTTTTTTATCAACTCTGGAAAATGTGGATTGTGCCTTTAGGAGGATTTTATTACTATTATGTGGCCAACAAATGGGCAATAGCAGATTTGATCATCTCTTCATTCTTCAGTTTGAAGACTTCTTTCCGCAAGGCCAATGCATATTTATTTGAGACTTTGCGGTTGATTGAACGTGGAGTGGAAAAAGCTTATACTTGCATTATTCTATATTGAGGGAGTTGGTGCTGCTTCATGATATCTCTTCCTTCTATAAACTCTGTTTTTCTTGTATAGGTGCTCCATAGTTGGATAAGCCTGTGGTGTTGTATCACTATCTGGATCCTCATTTTGTCTAGCATGTGCTAACTGCCATGGTTCATTAAAAAATTTCCAGTATGCAATTATATGATTGTTCTTGTCTCATTTTCACATGTTCATTTAAATGCATTTGCATTTAGTCTTGGCTACTTCTAAAAATTGAACACATATTTTATTTGCCTATCATTCATTACTATCCTGAATTCATGATGTATAAATCTTCAATTTTCTTGTAATTTGTTATTCAAACAAACAATATTAGGATTGAAGCCGACCTTGAATGTGAACTTGTATTTCAAATAGCTTTGGATGCCATCAAGGAAAAAGATAGAAACCACATGAGCATCCACTACAAAGCTAAATGAAATTTGAAAATAGCAAATATGGGGGTGTTTGGATGGGCTTTGGGATGAAGGTACTTTTTTTAGTTGGCAAACGTCAATTGCAATTCCTATCTACTATCAGATTTTGCTGATTTAAAGAAGACGAATCGACAATTGATTTTTAATAGTTGGACATTCAAACATTCAACAATTTCCTAATTGCCGATGCATACATTTTTAAATAGCAATTGGGTTTTGTAGTTGGACATCCAAACACCCCTATATTACATAATTTAAAAATAAGCTGTAATGTTCCTCAATTCAACAATGAAATAAAGTTACACAGGATCAACTAGGATGTTTGATAAAGCATGTCGGTATTATCCTATTGCAATCATTCTACCATACTTCTAGTGATTATAGTGTTAAGCTAACAAAACCTTATCAACATGAATCCTTGAAGTACTAGGAATTTAGGCGTCTGAGTTTGTTCTAAACTAGGGGTTATTATTGTTGAAGATGGGAAGAGGAATAAAAAATACAAACTATGATTGGGTGTCTCGTGTATTTTATGTCGCCTCCTTAAGTATCTATCTACTGATGGCCTCATGTAGATTCGTGGATTCAGCCATGTGTAGCATAACAAGGACTTCTGCAAAACTTGATCCAGCCTGCACTTCTTGTCCTGTAGTTGAACATATATTGATGGAAATGATGTGCTTAACTTGCCAAGAAATCACATTAGCCAAGTTCATACTGTTGATCTTCTGGTAATTTAACCTTGAGACTAATAGAAGCAAACAGACATTTATTCTAATGTTGACTTTGAATCTTTGATGGCAATTTCAGTAAGCATGAATTGATTCTGTGCTACTTATAGCAAATAGGATTAAGGTGTTCAAATTCACCTTTTGCAGTATTGAAACCAAAATTTGGTGCAATGATTTGAACAATTTAGAAACACACACTGGTGCTGAGTTACCTAACAATGTTTGACTGAAGTTTAGAAGCTTTTTGTTGTAAATTGTATTCAGTCACACTTAGAATCTTGTGTGAAGTAACCTGCTTCCTGTTGATACTGCTGCTAATTATTCATATTAATTGATCTAGACACATATGCAATTGCTATTTTGGGGTTGGTATTTCAATCATAGTTGAAGAATCTGTTGTCTCTTAGATAAATTTCTTTTTTACTACATGTACAGCCATGTGGAAATGACATTGAAAGCGATCGAAACTTTTTGGAAGCATGCATAGCCAGATATAGTTTGGTTACTGCTCTTGGGAATATTCTGATATTCATAATTTAATACGCTTTTAGTTGTTACAGCTCTACTTTTGTTTGTCACTTGTGAACTGTTCTCTTGACAGCTGCAACATATTCCTCACCTCCTGTCAGATATTTAGTTTAATCAACTTATTATTTGATATTCAGCTTGATGAATCTTCTCAGCCAAAACAGTGGCCCAGCGCTGCTGAAGCATCCTCTAGCAGAAGTATTTGTGTTAAATATGACTCTTCGGAGGCCAAATATTCACCCCTGTTCTGGACCTCCAGTCCAGTTTCTGTCCTTGAAAGCAGCAGCAGCTCTTCCTCGGCAGAAAATGCAACAGTCCATCAGCCCAAATTTGCCATCCCAGTGAAGCGTCCTCGAAGTAAGCGCCCACGGCCCCAGCGTCGCACATTCTCTTTCATCTCCATTTCCTATGCTCCAAAACAGTATCATCCTTTGGGTTCTTCTGAATCAGAATCAGAATCAGAATCATGTCCTGACGAGAAAATGTTGAACCTTGCCCAGAAAAAACAGAAGAAAAAGAATCTGATGCTGCTGTCTTGTACAGTAGAGATGAAGAAACCCTCGTCACAACAGCCAATTGAAATAAGAAAATGCACCCATTGTGAGGTGACCAAAACCCCACAATGGAGAGAAGGACCAATGGGGCCAAAAACCCTTTGCAATGCTTGTGGGGTTCGTTACAGGTCTGGCCGGCTCTTCCCAGAGTACCGTCCTGCAGTTAGTCCTACCTTCATTCCATCAATTCACTCCAACTCCCATAGGAAGGTCATAGAGATGAGAAAGAAGACGAAGCCAATGACTACTATGGCTGCAATGGAGGCATCACTCCCAAAAGCATCAGAATATTCATTTTGATAGCTATTTGTTTGATTATTATTTAGGAGAGTAGCTTTGTAGTTGGGAGCTGTTTGGCTCTCTATTTTCAGTTTTCTATTTCTGTCTGGTTGGTTTGTTCTTTTTGTACATTGAAGGAATAAGAACTAGGAAACTTAGATGAGTTAGATGTTTGACAGCAGGGAAAAGTTAAAAAAAGGCTAGAGAGTGAATATCTGAGTGGGGCAGAGAAATGTAATATAGATGTTTAGGAGTAGGCTTATTGATGCTTTATGCCCGTTAGTTATGCTAAACATTTGTTTCTCTGCTTATTTACAAAGGTGGGCATCAGGTCTCAAATTGTAGACTTTCTATTTGTTTTATTTGTTTGTCTGCTTATTTTTAGAATGTTGATTTTTGGTATTTCCTTGCCTGAGAACTAAGCCAAAAATAAGGTTCAATACAAGTAGTTTTAGCAAGATCAGGTATGTTTGACATTGCTATTTAAAGTTGTCATTGAGAATGTTCTAATTATACAATTTGTAAAACAATATTTTACATTAATTTTTAGAACATTCTTTAAAACAAATAATATGTATAGATAGTTTTTAATCTCAACACCAAACAGGTAGAAGATCAAAATCATCTACAAATGTTATGTTTTGTAACACAACTTTTGAAATGGTTAGACTTGACTAATCAAATAGGTTTTGTATGTTAATCATGCTTAGTCCTTAAAGAGTAACCAAATTTGGATCATACTCGATGCAGTTTGATCTTGTTGACGTAAATATGGGATTTACCTTCTATAAATTTAAATAGGTTTTGTATTTATGAATGTAGCATAATATTTTAATGTATTTCTAGTTTGTATTCCTTATCTTATATGTTGCATTTCTTATTTATATGTCATATTATTTATGAAAAATATTGATTATTAAAATATTTTAATGTAGTATCATTTATGAAAAATAGTTAAAATATTTTAATATAGCGCATAAAAAGAATATGAGATATGAAATGAAAAAAAAAAAAAAAAGAATTTGAATTGATTTATAATATGAATTTTTTGATTTTTTATATATTTTATTTTCTGTTTTATAAATTTATTTATATATTAGATTATTTATAAAAAAATTAACTGTTAAAATATGGGACAAAAATTTGTACTGATGTATTTGATGGTATCCTTTTCAGCAATTAAAGCTTCATAGCCGATAATTTGTCAATTCATAGACAGTGAGATTTCATATTCACGCTGTTCCTTTCTATCCTTTCTTTTTGTGGATCTTCCTTTGAACCAAATAAGAGAGACAACTTGCATAATTATTTCATCTGACTTTTATCAAATAAGTTAATTACTTTCTCTGGACTTTTAATTTAGTTTGTCCTTGGACTAGCCTGCCAAACTTTTCTTCATTAACTCAATAAAGGGTGACTGTAATTATCGAAGCAAAATAATTCCTCACATAAATGCATTTTGTTTTTCTTGCTATTGCTATTTCTTTTAAGATGATAAGTGACCAGAATTTGGGTGTATAATCTTTTATATTATAAAATAATGTATTTTATAGGTACTAAACAAGGTCCTTGTATTGGTTGGAAAAGCCCAAATCCTGAGCCCACAGAACTGTATTAGAATTGTTTAAAACCTTTGTTGAGTTTTTTTGGGTTTAGTACTTGGTAGAATCATACCCAAATAATTAGTTTTTGGTATTACAAAGCCAAATCCATATAAGCTCTATATTAAAGTCTTATAATTTCAATATGGAATTCAAATCAATTCTCATTATCATAACAATTCTATCAAAAATTTTACTGTCATCGTGTCAATGCAAACTTTGTACTAATTCACCAAATTCGTAACCGACATTATAAATTTATAATCGCTACTGACGATTAGAATTAAATGATTATAATATATGTTTATGATATGAATTTTGGAAAAATTACACTAATTTTATTGTTGATGTTAGAAATTCAAGTTAATATAAATTTCAAACCTTTAAGATAATTCAAATTTCATACCTTTCGTTAGTACCAAGATCAAACTTATGTTTAAAAAATTAATGAAATAATCAACTCAACTCCAACAAAATTCAAATTCATTTCAATTTAATTTAAAATTTCTTTGAGGATTAACCCAATGCATAGTCAGATCCTTCTCCAAATTAGTAATCCACTTTGACTGGTTTGCCACTTATTGTTCTTTGTAGAAGATTAGAGTGTGTGTTGCACAGGAAAATCTTTTGTTCTCTACAAAGCCAATGCTATGGCATATGGGTATGAACAGTTCTGCCAAGTGCCCAACTGCCACCTCCAAATCCAATAATTCATAACTCCTCCTCTTAGGGCATAAAAAGTTTTTCCTTTTCCTTCAAACACAACACAAGTGTAGTAGTGTACCATGTACTTGCAAACATCTTCTCTTTTCTTTGTTCAGACAAATTTTAAGTTGGCAGGATTGCTTTTGTTTGCTTCTTCTGACATTTTTTACTTCTTTTGCTGGGGAGTGGGGAGGGGAACAATTCACAATTTTACTCCTGCCTTTCACAATTTTACTCTTTTGGGTTTGGGCATGTGATAGGTTTTAAATCCACACTCATAAAACCCTACAAGTTTATAATTACATTTGACTTTATTTGGAAGCCCTCCACATTTGTAAGTTATAAAAACTAAATATATCCATATTAACATGTGCACATATTTTAGAACCATAATGATGTAATAAAAATTAATAATCAACATTTGATTCAGATTCATTATGATATAATAAAAATTAATTAAATTAATAATCAGTATTTAATCCAACAATATTAAAAAAAAAATACGAAGGAAAGTGATACTTCAGATGGTTCCGAATAAAAATAAATTCATTAAATTACATAAAAAAATTTACCTAATTCACCTAAATTTAATTTTTTATATAATTATTTTTTAATCCATTCAACTTAATTTTTTTATATAAAAATATTTTTTAATCCTTCTAAAATTAAATTTTTAAAAATATATTTTTTAATACTTCCAAAATTAATTTTTTAATTTCATAACAGTTAAAGGATTTTATATTTCACCTGCCAAACTTACAACCAACATTTGGCACCCACCCTTTTCATTAGTTTGGCTCTTTGATCTATCAAATTTTGATTGCCAAACTTTGGCATTGTATCATTTTATTTTTTTATAGAAAAAAATCATTATGATTAATGACAAATCATAGGATTATAAAATTTAAAACACCATATTTATAAATAAGATATTAGAGATTATAAATATTAAAAACGAAAGTCACGTGAGGCTCAATCAGACAAACTCACTTTGGCATGTCTGTCTGTAATGGTCATGATTTGGACACTGACACGTGGTCCGTTAGATTTATCAAAAATCAACCTTGGCCCATAGTTTTTCTAATACGACGAGTCAAAATAACCTTGACTCTCCGAGTCAACTCGTCCGATTCAAGCAATCTCCAAGGACAAAACGACAGAGATTCCTTTCTAGCATGCTAATACAGTTGGGCCCACGTTCCACTGTCATGTTCCATCTCCATCATCATTTCAAAAACCCTTAAAATTATTATAACGCCACGTGTCATGATCATGTAACCAGGTCAAATTTTTTTTGTATGATTCTCTCTCCATTAGATTCCTAACCGTGGCAGTATGTTAAAATTTGGCACCGAAGGCGTATTTTAGCAAATAATAGATTAGCGTGCGCTTATGTCATGTTCTGTTGTGTTTTTAGGGCAGTGACAGTTTGTATCAGTTGGATTGTCGTTTTATACAGGGGAGGAAAGGTGGGCCCAGAAAGTATAGTTAGGTTTGTGATTAAAAAAATTGCCTTTTTATTTATTTATTTATTTTTAATTTTTGTGAATATTGAATTATTTCTCTTTAACTTATTATTGTGACACTTTTTAGGTTATTAGGTTATGCAATGGGTTGGCTAAGACAATTACAACGACCAACTTTTTGCCTACAAAGAATGGACTTGTCAAGAGAAAGTAATGTTCTTTTGAGTCTTGCATTTTCTCTCTATGTTAATCATGAATTTTGCTACTATGTTTGGAGGAAAGTGAGGGAAATTTGCAAGTTTTAATATTTTTGTGTATTATGAGATAAGGACTTGTATCATTCATCTTCATTTAAACAAAATATTTACTTTCAAAATATATATATATATTTTAGCAGGTGAAATAATGATGATTATTTATTTTTTTAAAACTTATTCTCAATATGAATCGTAAATAAAAAACAAAATTTTATTAAATTCTATTTGAAAATTAATAAATTTTATAAGCAGCAATCAGGAGCAGAACCATATAATGGTTCAAATAAATTTGATACCTCAATAAAAAAAAATTATTAATTTATAAAAAAATTTTCACTTAATCCCTTAAAATTCAATTTTTTATATTAAAAAATTTTTTCACCTCACCCAAAATTAATTTACTTGGTTTATCCTAGCAGCAACAAATTCACCACTTGTTCCATGACTATATATTGTCAAAACTCATTCATCTCTAATTTTGTGGCTATATGACATGAAAAAAAATATATTTTTTAATGTTTTTAAACAAATTTGATAATATAAATATAAATATTTAATTTATCATTCTTATTCAAATAATTTTTACCATCAATTTCATAATAGAATAATAATAATTAAACATAAGAATAATAATAATCAACCATAATATTGAAAAAACAACATTTTTATGTAAGAAAGAAAGAAAAATTTATACTGTAAAATCTTTATAAATTAATACTCGATAAATTAATAATATTTATTATATAATAATTTTTATGATATCGATTTGAGTTAATAGACTAAAATAATATTTGATTAATTAATATATTTTTTAATTAATAAAATTTATAAATTTCAACAATTTAACTTATAGATATTTTACTATTTTTTTAGGAAAAATAAATTATTTCATTCATCAATAACGAATTACATCATTATGAAGATATTCTTAAATATTGATAGGAAAAACCTTCTAAATTCTAAGATTAGCACAAAATAAAAAAAAGATATTAACTTATAAAGATTTTATTATATTAAAAAGATAATAAAAACATAAAATAAACATTATTAATCAAATATTATAAATTTATAAGGCATTTAAATCATATGGCATTTGTTTTAGAAGTCATGTGATGTTTTAAGTTACAAGATATAGGTTTGGTATTTGGGTATTATTTATATTTTTATATCAATTATGAACTATTTTGAATTAGGTAACGAAGTTAATCTATTATCGAAATAATAAAAAAAATAAAAATAAATGTAAAATTAAATTAAAAATTTAGATTTAATTAAACACTAATTGAATGCAATAGTGAAAAGGATTTAATTTTAGCTACTACCTAATTTGTGCATAATTATGTTTAATTAGAATTAGAACTTAATTATTAAGAACAAGAAGGAATTTACACCTTGGATAATGATTACGATGATAAAATAGGGTTGGTCAATCTGTTTTTGTTATCAATATTTATATATATATATATATATATATGATTTGTTTATAAGACTTTTACTGGAAATAAAATTATATATTTAGAATTAATTTGAACGAACATTTAGTAAAAATATGATTCAATAAAAAATTATTTTTGGGTATCCATCATTTTAATTGGTAATAACAACTCTATCGAGAAGAGTTTTATATAAACACAAATTGCAAATTGATTAATTTGTAGGGTTTCACTAGAAATTAATTAATTAATAATTTCTAATTTTTTATTTGTTACATCATAAATTTAAAACAAAATAAATTATATTTAAATTTATATAATCTCTTGTACTACGAAATAAATATTCGATTAATAATAAAAAATAAAAATATTATTTTTCTAAATATAATCATTAGTATGATAAATTGTCTTTTAATTTAATAACGTTTGTAGTTCGAGTGGTATGAAACTCGTTTCTTTAAATAAAATCTCGAATTAAACTATGTGAATAAAAAAAATAGACCCTAAAAGAATTTTACTCTATTATAAGTCTCACCCGATTTGTACATGATATCAGATAATTTCACCAAAAAAGTTACCTTTCAATTTTTTTTTCATCCTTATTCTTATAGAATGTTTTTAATGAATATTTATTTAGTCCTTTAATCCTTTTTATTAATTAGTGACTAGATAATTGAGCTTGTTCTCATTCTTTCTTTACATTAAATCGTTCTATCTAAATCTCAATGAATATATTAAAAAATCAAGTTCATTTTGCTAACTTCTTTAGTATATATTAACAATTTATAAGGAAAAATTATTATTTGAAATTACATCTCAAATAAATTAAATTATAAATGGCTATATTTTCCTTTTGAATTGCACAACATAAAACTTATTTCTCTAAAGATTTGGTAGGAACATCATTTTCTCCAATTGGTTGAGAGATTCTTACAATAGTGTTGGGTAAACACAAAAATTTAGATTAGAGAAATTTTTGATTTTACATTTTTTTATGGGATTTTTATTTTTTATTTTTAAAATGTATACATATATAGTTTCTCAATTATTCTATGCTCCAAGAGAAATTCCTGAAATTGAAATCTAATTTTTCTCCATCAACTTTTTTTTAAAGGTTTTAATTAATATAATAGAAATTAATTTATATAATAGATTAAACAAAGAAATAAAAACTAGTATATTTTTAGTAAGACAACCCAACATGCTAACCCTAAGCATATTGTTTGTTGGGGACGGCAAATTAAGTGGGACTCTACACTAATAATAAGCATATTTGAAGTTATAACAATTTTGGAAAAATAGGCAAATTTAATTATTATTATTGTTGTTGTTGTTGTTGTTATTATTATTATTATTATACATAATAAAAATTAAATTCAAAATTAAAGTTGTTTAGAAAAATTTATGCGAAGTCACCTTAAAAAATTAAATATATATTATGTCATTTTATTATTTTTTTTTAATGTTATTATATTTCTATAAATTTCAATTAAAAAATTATATTTTCTTTTTATTAATTTTTTACTGACTCATAAACTTGTAATTTGGATCATTTATTTCATTGTATATCTTATTTTATATCTCATATCTTTTTTATACGCTACGATATATTAAAAATATTGCAGCGAATATATAATGTAGCAGATGATTCGAACTGAAAGACTAAACATATATATCATTAATATTTCAATTTATCAAAAGAACATTTAATTTATTAAAAATAATAATGATAATTCATATATAGTAAAATATTTTTTTAAAATACAAATTAAAAAATATAATCAAAATTCACACAAAAGGCAATAACTGATTTAAAATTATTATTTTTTTGAATTTGGTCACATCTTAATTTACTTGTTGATGTATGTTGCTGTGTCGGTATGAATGTCGATTCTTCACCAACCGTTTCTCTACAAGGCTTTTCTATTTCATTTCCTTGTTCTTTTAATTTATTTTCCTCTCTTTCTCTCTATATAACAAGAAGAAGAAGTTTAGAATTAACGTACTCTTAATTGTCTAACTAATTGTCTTGATGTTGTATGTCGATAGTGATGTTGTTACTTCACCAAAAGCTTTCATTTTCTTTTCTTTAAATGGATTTTTGGGTTTTTCCTTTTTTTTTTATCTTCTGATTTTGCTAATGATAATAATTAAGATTATCTAAACTATTTATTGATAATTATCATTAGGATTAGACAATGCTGAGTTGTTGGCAAATTGTAATTTTCTCAAGCTTAAACTTATATATATGTTTATATTTTTGTCTTGAACACTTGATTAAAAATTGAGCTTTCAATCCAAGTCTTGTGTGGATTAGAAAGAAGTAGTTATCTTAAAGCAAAGACAATAAATTCTTTAGAAAAACACAAAAACTACTCTCTTAAGCTTCATAATTTTAGAGTAATTTGCTTAAATAAGAAGGAAACTTTGCATTAATGATGATGTTATTGAAATGAGAGAGACTTAAACCCATCAAAATATTTTTTAAGTGTTTTAAATTCTACTCAATTATGCAACGTAAGTATATAAAAGAAGTGAATTCAGTATAATGTATAAAAATTAATACTGCTAAAAAAGAAAATTAGAGAAAAATTATTTAAAAAAAAGGTAGAGCATCAAATTAATTACATCTTAATCTTATTTGTTAAAAAAAAACTACATTTTAGATTATATTGGATATTTTATTATTCAATTAATCATGGAAGAAGGACTTCACTCTTGTGATAATTATTTTGTATTTTGTAGAATTGAAGTAAGAGGGTGATTGGTGACCACATTGTCAATGGATCAAACAACATAAGAAAATGAACATAAAGATTTTATTATAGCAATGTTAGGACAATTCAATGTGAAGTGTTTTATAGCTCTTTCAAACAATTCATGTAACGTTACCATCCAATAGCTATATCATGTCCCTCTCTCTATATATTACTAAAAAACATGATATTAATTAAGATCTATCAATGTTTTCTTTTTCAAGTGATATTTGATGAAACTGAAAAAATTATGAATTGAATAATATAAGCGATATAATTTTTAAATTATAAAATTATTTAAAAATTTAAAAATTTATTATATTTAATATAAATTTTAAGTAATTTTAACTTAATTAAAATTATTAAGATAAACATTTTCAAATAATTTAAAATAATAAAATTTTTAAAATTTTAATTTTAAATTATAAATTATATTATTAAACACTATTTAATTATATATGAATTTATTTTTTCCAATTATTTTAAATTAGAGTGCAGTTTTTATAGATGGCTAGTGAGATTTACTTGTCCTTTAAACTTCGCTAATTAGGCTCATAAATTGTATATAATTTAATTTTTTTGGCCTTCTTTTTGGAGTGAATGTAAAAAAGGAATCAAAATAAATGAGACCTGTTGTCCATGTTTCACAAAGATTTTTGCCATATATTTTTTTTCAATATATAAAAATTATTATTTAAATTAAATATTAATAATATAAAAAAACATATATATCAGATTTTATATGAGTCAATTAAAATATAATATTGGATTATGTAAATTTTAATTAGAAGAAATTGATGTTTTAATATAATGATAGAAGATATTATCTTAAAAATAAACGTTAAAATTTAAATTTTATATATATTTTTCTCTGTAATACTAAAATTAGACTATTAGTACTCGTAAAAATACATAAATATAGAAATGGAAAGATAATTATATTCGATCTTAGCCACTTCAGTAAAAAAATATCTCATTAGTTAATAAAAAAATTTTATTTAATTTATTTAAATTTAATTTTTTATATAAATCTTTCAATCAAAATTATTTTTCTGAAAATATTAATGAAAAATTTTATTTTTCAATCTATTTAAAATTAATTTTTATATAAATATAGTAATGTAAAAAAGTATGAGGTGTTTTTATATAAAATTTTGTTTTTAAGAGAATTATCTCATATCCAAGTAAAAAACTTTAAAATAGTATTTAATATATATATATATTAAAAAAAATCTGGAAAGCGTGTGTACTGAGCTTGATAAACTGACGCGCCACACAGAAGCAAAACCTGGAAAACCAATGGGCCCTATTGACTAAGGTTTTATTTTTTTATTTATAATTTTGGGAAATTATGGTTAAAAATTCAGAGTTCAGAGCATTAAAAACTCGCGATATTTTATCCGTTATATAAATATATCACCACACGAGATATCATATACAATAATAATAAAAGGATTATTAATTAAATAATAAAATTAACAGGCAATAAATAAAACACTTGTTTACTACTTTTATGTTCATTCAACATCTTCTTTATTTGTTTCTTTTCAGTTCTGCCGAGAGAGAGAGAAAGAGAGAGTTGGAGTTTGTGAGATCTGATAGAACCCAACAAAAATAAAAACAAAAGATTTTGATGGGTGATCTTTAAATAAAGGAAGAAAAGAGAAAAAGGGTAGCTTTTTGTTTTGTAGTTTAATTATATGGGTTTTGTGATTTAATAAATTTTTAATTTTGTTGAAGGCTAAATGGTGAGACTTTGATGCTTCTTCTGAGTATCTGACCGGCGATTAATGTCTTTCTGTCTGTCTCTGCATGGAAATATACTGTCACGTAGTTCAAAAATTCTACTTTTTTAAGTGAACCACAAACAGCTTTTTCCAAGCTCAAAATAGGAATTGGGTTTTCTTTGAATAATGATAAATATTTGAAAATTTTCAGCTTTTCTGGTAGATTTTATTGTAATTTTTGTTGGGTTGGGAGAGTAAATGTTGAATCTTTGATCCATAAAGATTGCAGAGAGCTTAAAAAGTGTTCATTTTTTGGAAGTAGCAGAACAGAGCAGACAACAGAGGAAGAGAGAGAGGCGCAGTGTTATCTTTTTTGCTCAGTTTCTCTGGTTCAGTGTGTGAGTTTTTCTTGTAGTTAACAGCAACAGGTAAATTTAAATAATGAGAAAAAAAAATTTCGCCCTCAATTAATGGAAGTTTGTTGCACTTTCAATTTGTGTTTTTTCTTTTTTTCCTTGCATTTTTAGTTATAATTTTGGTTTTTCACTTTCATTTTTGTTCCATTTCTAGAATCCTTTACGCTGCCGCCGTTTGAAAGCTATGAAAGAGTTGGAAAAGAGCTTGGATCCACAGTTATGGCACGCCTGTGCAGGAAGCATGGTGCAGATCCCTCCAGTGAACTCCAGAGTCTTTTACTTCCCTCAAGGCCACGCCGAACACTCTCAATCGACGGTTGATTTCTCCTCCTCCACACAAATCCCGGCTATTATCCTTTGCCGTGTTGCCGCCGTTAAGTACCTCGCCGATTCTGAAACCGATGAGGTTTACACAAAGATTAGCCTCGTCCCATTACCAAACAACGAGCTTGATTTCGGAGAAGAAATGGGCATTTGTGACAATAGTAATGGCAATAGCACAGAGAAACCGGCTTCTTTTGCAAAGACACTGACCCAATCTGATGCTAATAATGGTGGGGGTTTCTCTGTTCCACGTTACTGTGCAGAGACGATTTTTCCCCGGTTGGATTACTCGGCGGATCCTCCAGTGCAGACGGTGGTTGCTAAGGATGTTCATGGTGAGATATGGAAGTTTAGGCATATTTACAGAGGGACACCAAGAAGGCATTTATTGACTACTGGGTGGAGCTCTTTTGTGAACCAGAAGAAATTGGTTGCAGGGGATTCAATTGTGTTCCTGAGAGCTGAAAATGGCGATCTTTGCGTTGGAATCCGCCGTGCCAAGCGGGGAATTGGGGTTGGAAATGGTTCTGAATCATCACCACCCTCTGGATGGGCTACAAATGCTAGTTGTGTTAACCCATATGGTGGATTTTCTCTTTTCTTAAAAGAAGATGAGAGTAAAGGAATGCGAAGTGGTGGACTACTCAGAGGGAAGGGAAGAGTAAGGGCTGAAGAGGTTTTGGAGGCGGCTGCGCTTGCGGCCAACGGACAGCCGTTTGAGGTTGTTTATTATCCTCGAGCAAGCACACCGGAGTTTTGTGTCAAGGCTTCTTCAGTGAGAGCGGCAATGGGGATCCACTGGTGCGGTGGGATGAGGTTTAAGATGGCCTTTGAAACAGAGGACTCTTCACGGATTAGCTGGTTCATGGGCACTATAGCCTCTGTTCAAGTTGCTGATCCGATTAGATGGTCTAATTCTCCTTGGCGGCTTCTTCAGGTTCTACTCTTTTCTCTACTTATTATTGTCAATGTTTTCTTTTGTTAAACTGTTCTTGTTGCTTACTTATCATTACTATTTTGAACTGTTAAGAGCTTCTAATTGTGTTTTAAACCTTTAGAACTACATAATTTTCTGACAAATCTAAACCACATTGAGCCTTGATTGGTTTCCATGGCCTCTTATTTGTAACACTAAGATACTTCCAAGGGTTTTGTGAGTCCTGGCCGAAGTGTAACTGTCATAGTTGGACTATAGCATCAGCACTGTCAATGTATCACAGTTGCGGGGTTATAATCCTCTTTATAAATATAGAAGGATGCTATACCACTTTTGGTTGCCTAATTTGCGGTTTTATCTGTCAAAATCTGTTCTTGTTTCGTTTTCTTTGCTTTTCTAGTAAATTGGTTATTGCATCTTCTGTCAACTGCCAACCTCCTTTCAATACCTGAAACACCAACTTGATTTTCGGATTTAAATGGGTTTCTGGCTTGATAGAAATTATATGCTACGAAGTAATGCTTGTTGATAGTACACAGCAGTCCATGATAAAATTTCTTTGAATCAATGGTGGAAATTTTCTATCTTATTTTATTGAAGTTTCTGATAAGTTGAAGCATATCACCTTGTGGCCAGTGTAAGTGCACATTTATGGTAAAATGGTGACTATTATACATATTGATTGACAAGGTCCTTACCATTTTGTCTTTCAGCTTTTTATTTTGGAGTTCTCTTGAGTGTTGTGATTTGCTTGATCTGTGTAGTGATTATTATCCATTGGACTGTTCTCTAACTGACAGAAATTAAAAGTTGTCCTTTGATTGTTTAATAAGCTCCTAATGGAAACACATAGGAGTATCTGACATGGCATATTCAATAATTGATATACAAATTATTGTCGATCTTGTAAGTTGCCAGAGACATGTAATCTATATATTTGAGCAAATTAATTATTTGGGGATTCACTACACGGTGATGCACAAATATGATGCTTCCTTGATCTATCTGTGATTTCTTTTAAGCTTGTAAATATACCTTATTATTTTGTTTTTCTAATATGATCCGATTATTCTTAGATCATCAAGACTATAAAACGTTGATGCAGGTGGTACTTGGAGTACATCATTTTGTAGATTTCACAGTTATGATTATTGGTTCAGAATCATTCGAGAAATTAATACTTCTATTTGAGAATTTTTTTTTTTAATATATAGTAGTCCTGCTTTTGTCATCTCTTTTTTGTTTTTTGTCCTCACTTGTATCTCGAAAAACCTATTTCAGGTGACATGGGATGAGCCAGATTTGCTACAAAATGTAAAACGTGTTAGCCCATGGTTGGTTGAATTGGTGTCAAATATGCCAGCCATCCATCTGTCGCCCTTCTCACCACCAAGAAAGAAGTTGCGGCTGCCGCAACACTTAGACTTTCCCCTTGACAGCCAATTTCAATGGCCTTCATTTACAGGCAACCCCCTTGGGCCTAGCAGCCCCTTGTGTTGTATATCTGATAACACTCCTGCAGGCATACAGGGAGCCAGGCATGCTCAATTTGGAATATCTTTATCAGATCTCCAGCTTAACAGCAAACTGCAGTCAGGGCTGTTTTTGTCCAGTCTCCAGCGGTTCAATTCAAATTCTAGAATTTCTGAAAGCTTCATGAAGGGCCATACTAACAGCAATGAGAATTTATCTTGCTTGTTGACAATGGGGAACTCTAATACAAGTTCAGAGAAATCTGATAATGTGAAGAGGCACCAATTTTTACTCTTTGGTCAACCGATACTCACTGAGCAGCAGATTTCTCGTAGCAGTTCCACTGATGCAGTCTCACAAGTTCTTACTGGAAAATTTTCTTCTGACGAGAGTCCAGAAAAAGCAAAACTTCATGATGTTTTAGGATCTGCACCTGAGAAACAAACTTCACCAGAAAAGTCAGCTAGTACTGGGTTGTCATGGCAGAGTTTTCATAACACTGAAACTGGCTTGGATGCTGGTCACTGCAAGGTTTTCTTGGAATCGGAGGACGTGGGTCGAACTCTTGACCTATCCGTTCTTGATTCTTATGAAGAGCTGTATAGCAGGCTGGCAAACATGTTTGGAATAGAAAGATCCGAGATGTTGAGCCATGTGCTCTACCGAGATGCAAAAGGTGCTGTTAAACAGACTGGAGATGAACCATTCAGGTATCACTGTAAAGAAGAAAGAGAAGTTGTTTCCTCATCTATCTTTTTGTCTTGCATATTTTAGTAGTTTGATTTTATAAGATGAACATGACAGCTAAACTTGCAATTATAGATACTAAGCTAGCTTCCTTAGTGCTATTTTTATTAAATCTTTTCTTTTCACTCTTGTTGGCAATGCAGTGTCTTCACAAAAACTGCAAAAAGGTTGACAATTCTGATGAATCCAGCTGGCAACGACAACATTGGAAGGTAAGAGAAAAAAAAAAAGGTGGAAATGATGATGCTGTCTTTCCTAAGCACATGCTAAAAAATTCAAATTGAATCATTCATTTTCTTTTTGTGGATATTTCATTTGGAAGTCAAATTTTTTTATCTGTTATAAACATTTCACTTGTTATAAACATTTCACTTACCAAAGGTTAAAACCTTATTTGCAGGCCATGGATCACTGGGATACGAAGTGCTGAAAATGGTCTACAGGCTTCAAATAAGACTGGTCCCTTGAGCATATTTGCATAAATACAGTGTGTGATATGAAAGTAGATGCTAAATAGCATTACTGGATGTTGAAGAATTTTCAATTGTTTATGTTATGTAGTTAGGAGAAACACGAAATAGAACTCCAATCCTTTATCAAAGCTGGTCTCTGAATGTATTTCTTATTAGTAGTGTTAAATGTACTGAATATTAATTTCTGGCTAATGTTATGATGAAGTTTTTCTTGCCTATGTTTTTCCTTTTGGTTCCGGTTTATCTCTGTGCTTCAAGCAAATATTACTAGTGCGAGAAAAATGTGCACTACTGAGCTTGTTAAACTCTTGAATTAGAGAAATGTGCACTATTTTTTAAAGGGTTGGCTTAGCAGTATAAGCACCCTTGAATTTCTGAGCAAGGACGATTTATAATGGAATTGTATTTGAATTCTTACAAGGTCAAATTTTTGTAGGCCAACGCTAGCCATGAAATATGAATGGAAATTAATTTTTTACTCTTTATGGTATTTGCACACTACGTAAATTTATCAAAAAAAAAAAAAAAAAAATCCCTGAACTAGAGAAGACGAATGCATATAAACCTATCATTTCTGTACCATAAAACTTGCTGTTAGTTAAATAGCACGAGTTCTTTCCTTTTGTTAGGATTTTTTTTTGTAGTTATTGTTTAAACTGTTGTCAAGAAAAGTATTAATTAAATCTATATTATGAAATAGTATTTTTTATATTTAAAATATTGATCAGAAGTCATTGAAATTTATTTATAAAAAAATATTTTTAAAATAATTAATAAATTCAATTATTTCTTTTGAAATTTATAATGATGCATTTTAGAGAATAGAATTTCAATCTCAAGTTCAAACTGACTCTTAACTATATATTCATGTCAGGTGGTCAATGAAAGAAAACCTCACTTGTGTTTTGAGTTTGGTTCTTATCACTTACACATCACTTGTAGGATTTTCACAACATAAACGTTTTAGCCTGCATGCGCATAGGCAGATCACTTAACTCTCACCTGGTGAGGAATGGTGTGAGTTCTATCGTTTTTGTTATGTAATGCTTTTAGTCAGCAACGAACTCAGTAAATTAATTTTAAGTGAGGTGAGAAAATTTTTTTATATTAATTAATAGATTTAGATGAATCGGTAAAATTTTTATATGTAAAAAATTAAATTTAAATAAATTTTTTTTATAAATTAATAGAAATTTTATTAATCTGAGTGATACGGTCACACTTAACCCACCACAACCCTCCATCCATCCGTCCATGTTTTTATTTGGCATTGCCTTCTTGACGTCTAGTAGCAAACTAAGTTTTGGTCATACTGAATGTATAAGTCTGTAATAATATTTGATAAAGTAAAAGAAGTGTTTGAATGTAGAATGGAAGCACTGAATCAAATTGATTAAACTAAATTAAAATTAATAAATTAGTTTAAAAAATAAAATAAATCAAAATTTTAGTTTAATTTGTGATTTGAATATTTTTTATTTCGTTTTAAATCAAAATTATATATATTTAATATAATTATAATTAAATATATTTGATTTTATTCTATATATAACTAAATTTTTTTAATCTAATATTAATTTAAAATTAAAAAAAAAATCATTTATAAAAATCAGCCAAAGATAGATAAAAAAAAGTCTAATTCTTGAGAAAAAATTACAAGTTTTTTGATGTGTTAATTAATAGGATAGATAAATTTTTTGTTATATAATATTAAATTATTTTTAAAAAATTTTGTATTACAAATATATTGGTGTTTTTATCTAAATTTATAATAAAATAATAATGATTTATAAAAAAAATATCTTTAATTTAAAATCGATGAATTGAAAATATTTAAATCGAATTAAATTAATAATTTAATTATAATGATAATTTTATTTTATTTAAAAATTTTTAAATAAAAAATTAATTTAATTTATAATAATCCTTGAAATTGACTATACTAAACCGATGTATTTGAGTGAAATGAAATACTTTCACTGTGAGGGTCTAAATTTGTATGCTCTAGCAATTCATGATAATGAGATTTATTTTTTTAATTATTTATTTCTCTTTTTCATATATATTTATAATACAGCATTTAAAGCCTATTTGCTTGGGATCTGCAAAAATCCAGAAAACATGACTACTGTTTGAGTGCTCCTGTTGGGTCTGCTCTGCCCCAACCTTAATTTAATTTTTTTTAATAGACATTCATTAATCCCCATGCCTTTATTTTTACAATATACATTGACCATGAGATATGAAAAATCCCCATTGCCAACCAGAACACCCACGTGCGGTCCCATTTGTGTCGCCGTTTTGGTGGCCGGGCCTTTGGTTTTGGACCACTCCCTTGGGCTTTGGATTTGACTCCACCTTCTCTACCCACTTGCTTCTGCTGTCCACAAATACACATCTTTTTTCTTGACAAGTGTTTGTGCAAGAAATTAAAGAACAAAAGTTTTAAATTAATCTGATTGATAAGAGTGTTATTTTTCTCATTAGTTATTATGGTTCAGTTCTTGATATTAAATTATAAATAAAATTTTTTATTTATAAGTTTTCTAATATTGATGTGGATTTTTTTATTGGATAAAAAAATAAATTTAATATTGTACGAATTGACTTATAAAACTATTATACTGTTAATTTTTTGAGTAGCTATTTTAGAAATGTTTTAACATTCAGATACACACTTTTATCCTCATAGTTCTGCCTCCATAAAATGATAAAATGAAACGGAGGGAGTAAATAAAGTTCCAAGCCATTTGAAAACAAGTAGTGAAATGGAAAATGGTCAAGAATATGGAAATGAGGGCCAAAAATGGGTGAAATCTAGGACTAGAAGGCAGTAAATGCAAAGACAAAAACATTTATCAAAGCACTTTGTTTATGTCTCAATTTTTCTTTGTATTTTTCAGTTCCAAATCCTTAGATTATGGGATTTTGTTTCTCTTTCAATGGGGGATTAATGGGATTCACATTTTACATTTCAACATCAAATCCCATGAATTGCTTTTGAACTTGGATTAAGACAAGACGTTCTTCTCTCTTATCCTTTTTCTCTTCTTTTTTGCCTTTCTTGTCTCTTTTTATCTTTCTTTGTATGTGTGTTTAATTCATACAAATATAAAACTGCATTGAAAGTTAAAAAAAAAAAAAAAAAAAAAAAAATAGCATAGAGTGTTGAATCCAACAAAGAGCAGTTAATGGCATTTAAATGTTTAGACAAAAGAAAATTAGTGTTTCTCACACAAGATCCAAGAATTCCAAAAGGATAATAATGTACCTAATTATAAAATGTTATGTAAAGGTTGGCAAATCCCATTTTCAAGAAAGTCAAAGACTTCTACTATGTTCACTCATTTCATCAACTCCAAAAGTTCTTTAAATAAAAATTAAAAAATAATAAAAATAGAGAATTATCTTAATTAATAATTTAATTTATATATTATTTTATTATTCATAATTTCATTTTAAAATTAACAATTTTTCTAATTAATGATACTAATTAAAAATTAAAATTTAAATAATATTAAATAAATAAATTTAAAAATAAATTATATGAGTGATTTTTAATATATCACTTAAAATAATAATAATTACAATTAAATATTAACTTTATCAAAAAAAAAATTTACTTTTTCTCATTTAATTTATTTATATTTATCAGAATAATTGTTTTACACTGAATCCTTTGAAAGAATTGAAAACTTAGTGGTGAAAATATGTTTTTCCTTTTATAAAACCATCTATTTTAAATTTGAAAAATTCATTAGTATTTAATTTATATATATTTTTTTAATTTTTTTGAGTTGGCTAAAAAAAAGTTCTACGTCTTAAAAGAGGTTCATAAACGACAGAGATTTGGTGACGTGGCCTCAAGACCCGTTCGTGCGGTGGACCCTAAGAGGTAATCCTTTACGTTATTTATAAAAAAAACTGTTAGGTTCACTAAGCGGTTACGTATAAGATGTAAAAGATCAAAATATTAGATTACGTGTACGCCTATGACTTTCTTCGGTCTGTCAGTTAACGATCATGATTTTATATCCGTCTTAACTGCTTTGTTGGTACCAGTCTGACAGTGCTCAATAAAACACGATATATCAAGCCATGAGATTTTGATCTCTCACGATAGATTAAAGTCTCTAATTAACTGTAGTAACTAGTAAGAGTTGACGTTATTGATATGAAATCTACATAGTTTTAACTCTAGATTAACTATTTAACTTTAATGGTTAGACTAATTACACTTTATGTAACTCTTTAATAATTGTTATTAAATTATTGAAAATTTCATTATACTGATGAATGAACTAAATTTGATTAACAGTCTAAGCTTATTTATTGGCATCTCCTAGAAGAAAATGCCATTTATTAACAAGTATCTTTTAATTTTAAAGTATTATTCTTTCATAAAATTCCTCTAATAAAAATAGATTAAGATTATTGTTTTTTTTTTTCTCTTTATTTCACTATAAATATTTTCAAATCAATATATATAAATTGAAATTAACATAATATTCTTAATTCTTTCGTTATAAAATAAATACTCATTAGAATAAATATTTTATTTAACTTATTTATTAAGATAAACACTCGTTAACATGAATATTTTATTTAACTCGTTTATTAAAATAAATGAGTAGGAATGAATTTTAAATTTAAAACTCAATATAGATTTGAGTTAGCTGACTATATATATATATATTTTGCTCTCTAGTAAATATATTTATAGATAAGATCTTGAATCTATTATGAAAAAAAAAAAAAAAATTATAGATTGGACAAATTAAATTTGTTGTAATTTCTAAGTTAATTCCAATCCATAAACATATTTACTCTCTTACCACATCTCCTCACATTCAATGTCTACATTTAAGAATTAAATCACACATATATCTACTCTTTTGATTGAATATAATAGATTTAAGAAATTTTATACTATTTGATCATAATACTAAAAGATTTAAAAAGAGGTCATTCCCTCAAACAAAAAGAAACCTTGAGTTAATTATGAACAATAGATGGGGTCAATTATATTCGAACTAGGACCCTAATTAGATCAAAATTGTAAAACTAAACCCCAGGCCACTTACCAAGTTTTAATAATAATCGCATGAACATATAAAAATTGTATGGATATATATAAATAGTCTATAAATTTTCACTAATGTTGCATTTTTAGGATTAGACAAATTATACTATGAACTTATTTTATATAATTTTACATCAGGAAAAAAAAGGACACTAGATAACGAGTTATATAATAAAATTTTTATAAATTAATATTATATAATAATTTTTTATAATTTAAATTTGAGTTAATAGACTAAACTAATATTTGATTAATTAATTTTTTTTAATTAAAAAAATTCATGAATTTTAATATATTAATTTATTGAGATTTTATTGTAATTAACTTGTGAGAAAAAAAAAATCATGTACAAACGGATGGCAAAAGTTAAAATGGAAGGAAGACCCTAAAGAACATACTAAATGATGAAAATAGTGCCATTTTCTTTGTTTAGCAGATGACAAGTGTGCAAGTGTGATGTGATTAAGTTTAGCAAATGAAAAGTGTGCGTGTGTTATGGCCACAAGGGATTGCGAAAAGGAGAGAGCATAATATAAAGGAAATGTCTATAAGCTCATCATGAAATATTGCATTATATATGAATTGTTTGGTAATTTGTCTTTTCACATCACTTAACGATTTGATTCCATTTTTCCATTTATACATCTATTTTTTTTACCCTCTCTTCAAAGATACCACTTGAGGATTATATAATTGATTGTGAAAAGAGGGGACTTTCCTTTCCAGTCCTTCCAGCTCTTATATGCATTGAAGAAATGCATAGAATCCCAAGAATATATGTTGAAACCACCCAAAATATTATCACCAAATCACCAATGAGGTTTTTTTTTTAAATCCAAAATATTACACAAAAGTATATTTTTCAATGGGTTTGTAAGATATCAAGTTGAATATCAATTGGAACAAAATTAACTAAAAAATATACCACTCTTTGGGACAAATAAGCAAAAAACTCTTGAAAAACAAGGACAGAATAATCTGAAAGCACTGAAACACATTGCAAGGCCATAATATTCCATTTTTCATCATTAAAAAAATTGAAAAAGAAAGCTAAAGTAAGGATGTCTCCAACCATGTCATTTTTCATTGTAAGTTATGATTAAGCAAACAAGAATATCATCAAAATTCAAAAGCACAATCTAGAGCAACATATAATCTGGTAGTCACATTTCTTAGTGGAGAACATTTAACATCAAACCACCATTGCTAAAAGGGATGTTTTAACGGCAAACACCAAAAATCCTTGATGGGATGCCTCGACACATTATTAGGCATCCAATCAAGACGGACTACTATAGTTGTGAGGAGAATTATTGCATATTAATTCTGTGGATTTGCATGAAGAAAGCAAGTGGAATGTATGGGAAAAGGGAAAAAGAAAAACATGCAGTACATAGATATAAATAAGGTATGAATGTCAATTAATTCTGTATTCGATGTGCAAATGATTTAATATTATCTAAACCTTCATAAAGTTCCCACTCCAAGTGGAAATAGAAATTGGGATTAGTCAAATACATCATAACCAAAACTTCTAAATTTCAGTGTCCTGACGATAGCAATGCAAAACTAAAGTAAATGCGATTTCCACAATAGTCTCATGTGATTTATCTTTAGAACACCAGTACCAGACTGGCAATGGTAGCCACCTTTCCCAATGATAACAAAGAAATCCCCCCTAACCTCGTCTGTTGTTTGGATTTTAAGGAGCTGTTACAGAGACGCATAACAGAACTATGAAATCTTGTCATCAAAACTTTGATTAATATACATATTTTCCTTTGGAATAAAGATGACAAAAGCAGAACACGCATATTTCCTAACCATTAAAAGTTAACCACCTGGCTTGTTGAGAGATTGAACATCACCGGCTGAATAAAACTGACTAAACTGAATGAATTAGCTAATGATGTCTTTTGAAGAAAGCTCAAGTCTAAACAATGGATGTGCATGGATACTAAAAATCAGGAACAAGAATAGAACAGCCGATGTAATATGAAAATGAAAGCTCAAGCTAATATACTTTCACCACTTTGTGTGAGAGTGAGGGATATTGTTACTTACCAGAAATACTTTCTGGTTAGCAACAACATAACTCAAGTGTGTTTGATTTATTTGCGTGTAAAATACATAAAGGGAGAGAAATGACTCGGTTTCACATTCAACAGCTATGGGCAGGCTCTAACATTGAATTCACACTGGCATTTAAGCTATCAGGCAATTACACTGGGAGTACAGTAGACCTGCCAGTATAGCATTCAACAATTTTACCTCTTTAACAGATAAAAACAATGGTGACGTCCCTTCTTAAAGTAATGATCAGAAAAGTGGGAGACTGTAGCTAATAATAGGACCTTTTCATCTTCTTTCATATCACTAGTATCAGTTGGTCAATTTAAGAAATGCAGATTTAGAGGTAGAGATCTGTAAGTTAAACTTTTATTTTCTAAATATGCCTTTTTTCAAGAGACGTGTGAATTGGAAGTGAATTGGTGCTATTTCTACGAAGTGCAAATAGATGCTCTCTCAAAGTTCGTGGAAAAGAGTTGGATTGTTTAGTGCAATTAGATTTTATAGGAAGACTTGTTAACGCATGAACTTTGTTTTGGTAATTGACAATATTTTCACATGATGGAATCTAATGGCAAAACTCCGTGAATAGCAATAGGATCTGCCAAATTCTGACAGGCTACAAGATAATGTAAGACTTCCCACAGATTTGCTTTAGAATCAAGCAAGTAATTATATTAATAGGCCTATTGACAAGAAGTTTATTTTTTGTATAGTTATCGTTAAAAAATGAGTGTTGCCTGGTGTCCCAAGGTAGGACTATTTTAGATATTTTTTTATTTCTTTTTCATTGGAGGTCCTATAGACTTAAATAACATTGCAAGTTACATAGCCGGATAACCTTCTTCTTTAATATCTCTATAATAATTTTTGTAATTTAGAAAACTCGAATTCGATACCTCTCCCTTCTCACAACTTAAAGAGAAGTTAAGGTGTTACATTAATTTTTCAATTACATAATATAAATAAAGTCTATTGTATGTTTGTTCCCGTTTTTTCAATTTCTCTAACCACCCATTCACAACTTTCCATAAATTACATTTTCAAAACTTGCTTTAAATATTACAAATCTAAAGAAGGTTGAATAGATTTCTAGTTCTATGTTGAATTAGATTTCTGGATTTTCTATATACTTTCTGCAATTACTAAATTATATTATTTATAAATGAATTGTATACCAGTCAAGATTGCAAGTTTAAAATCTAATTAGAAATTAATTAACAAAAAATAATTAAATAAAGGGTTTGTGATTCAAAATCAATGAAATTCAATTACAAAGGGGAACATACATACAAACACAAAAACACAAGATAATTATCTAAACAGAGTTCTTAATGAAGTACAATCTAGTCCATTAATTAACTTATTGAATACTAAACACATTTATGATCTATGAAATAGAGAATATTAGAGAAAAAGAGTACCACAAGATGACAAGAAGCAGCAGACAGTAAATTAATTGTAGTAGAGCTCGAGTCCCATGCCATCGTGAATTTCATAGTCCTTGAGGGTAATGTGGTCTTTGTAGATAGTGTACCATTTCTGGATTCGAATTTTATCGGATCGGGTACCAGTCTGAGCAGCCACTAGCTTCTTGAGGTCGCCGATGGTGTCGTCCTCGTTGCATTTCACCCGCACTTTCTTCCCCAACCTGTCGTTTAAAATAACCTCAATCATCTTCTTCTTCTTCTTCTGTTTGGATTTTCAGAGCAATCCAGAAGATCAACAACAGCTTCGTTTTTATATCCAGCCAAACCCAGCTTTTGCATGGCAAGTCCAGAAGATTCGATACTGTACACGTGGTGGGAGTTGGTTGGTCATGCAAAAATAAAATGTGAATTTCATAGCCACATTTTTTTTTTCGAATTTTAAAAGCTTCAAGGCAAGAGAAATTATTGGATACAGAGCTGCACGCCAAAATCATACATTATGGAGAAATTATTAGTCAGAGTTTATTTTTTTTTATTCACATTAAAATGTATTTATATAAATAAAAATAATATATTTTTATTTTATTTAATAATTTTTTTACATTATATCTCACAATTGTGTAAAGAGTTATTATTTATAAATTTAAATGATAATCGTCTAATTATAATTTATAAGTATACATTATTATGTATCCGATAGATTGAATAATTTTTAAAAAAAATAATTAAACTACTATATAATTTTTTTTAAAAATAATTAGGCAAACTATTTAGTAAAATAAAAAATGATTGTCGCTTATTACCCATCCATCAAGATTCCATCTTGAAAATAAATAGACTAAAAATTGTGTTTCATTTGAACACTAATTTAATTTAGCATTATGTTTTTATAATGTAATTGAGCATATACTTAAATTAGATTTGAATTCACTAATTAATTCTTAATCTAATTATAAAAGATTAAAACTTAAAGATCAAAGATAAGTACTTTAAATAAAAAATATATATTTGAATATGTTAGTAATTATTATTTTTTTTCAATTACCACTTCATTTATTGATTGATGGTTTGTTTAATTTTCTTTTTTTTAAGTACACTTAGTTTTACATTTCGTTATGAATCATATTTGATTTTTAATGTATAAATTAAATATTATTTTTGGTGAAAATTAAAAAAAAAAAAGTCCTAGGTCAAATTTCGAACTTTAATGAATTGGTAATTAGCAGAAGTTTAGAATCATTAAATGCTAGTCTCACAAATCCAATAATTGAATCAGGTCTAAACGCATGCAATGTGTGCACCAGACAATTGAACTTTGAATATTAATGTCATCCTATGATCCTATCATCAAATTCAAAAGTAATTATTTGATCCAAACAAATTTTTACAACACTAAGAAAGTTTAGTTAGCTTGTGCAAAGAATAAATGCAAAAATATACTCAAAATAGCATTGCAGCAGAGCAACTCGATCATCAAGAAACAAATCAGAAAACCCAAGAACACTACCGGCATAATGAAATTTAAATATAAATATGATGGATGAGCGAAATGTTGAGAGTTAATGACAGGAAAGAAACAAAACCTTGAATAACAGTAAGTGTGACAATAACTAAGAACAATCACAGCACAACCTACCATCCAATCCCCATTTTGTAAACAAAAATACACTGTACATATATGTCTGCTGCACGAGCCCTTACCAACCAAAAATGGGGTCTGTGGCTGTAGGATCCAAATTTTCCTTTTTGGGCCAACCCAAACAAGACGAACCTACCATCACTCCAGAACAGCAACCTCTTTATCAACCCTCCAATAATTTGCATCATTGAACTCTTTAATCCCAGCTCCAACATCGTCAGAATTCTCCTTTTCCGCAACCTTCGGGATAATGTTTCTCTTTAGAGGTCCTGCTTCACCAACTATACCCTCTTTGAGAGCCTGTTCCATTGCCTTCTCGGTTCCTTCTAATTCCACACCAACAAATTCAACATCCTCTTCAAACAATGAGGGCATAGTTGCAGATTTATGGCTTGTATCACTGCTCACTGACCCATCGCTAGAATCCTTGGAGGATGATGAACCATTTGGTAATGAGGAATCCCTACTTGAGGGGGAATTAACTTCAGGAGTTGCTACCTCCGCTTGATTGGAAAAACTATCAGAGTTATCATGATCTTCAAACGGATTCAAACTTGACCCGCCTACTTGCAAATCTGATGGTTCTCCCCATCCCACCCATTCATGGAATGGCCTATCTCCAAACAAGTCTTCATTGTCTGGAGTATCAAATCTGAAGAATCCAGTATCATGGGGAGTAGTTGCCTGCTCACTTAGTGGAATGGGAACACCCCCAGTAAAGCCATTGGCAAAGTTTGTGTTAGAAGTAGATGCAGAATTGAGTGTCTCTTTGCTCTCAGTCAACTCATCGTCTACTCCAACTACCACCTCATCATCACTGCTGCTGTTACCACCATTAGCAGTTCCATTCAATTTTATATCGTCCGTCATCTCTGTAGGTGATGTACTCACAGGGGCATTACCAGCTCTGTCCTCTTGGAATGCGAACCAGTTGGAGTTTGTGAATAGACTGCTGCATTAAGAAAAGATTGTGTGATTCTTTCACGAACAGATGACTCGCTAATCTGTACAGGAGAATTTCCCAAATGCTGCACTCTTTATTACAAGGAAAGAAAAATGCACCACCTCAAAATTCTAATGTTCAAAATAAATTGCATAGGATAAGCCTACGCATGTGTCAAGAACCTGCCAGACCTTATTACAGGTCTTTGTTCAGGCCAAAAGGACCATGGCATTTCAATAGGTGCATTAGATTTTCTTTTGTATAGCCTAATTTGAGATGCAACTTCCCACCATAAATGATGCAGTACAAGCCAATAGGATATTTTTCCATTCAGCTTTCCCAAGAATATTTTCAATCCACAAGTTGAGAGAAATGAATTGCAAGAGGAATATATAGAACTTTTAACAGAAGTCACATTACACTGGCTAAAAGACTCACCTCCCTTGGTCATCACCAAGTCTCAGGGATGATATAACAACTTCAGCAGATTCATCAAAGTAGACATCCTGCATATCAAATATGCAAACAACATAATTAATGCCGAATTTGCTAGCAAACAAAATTCATCAACTTCATTCTGATCCATGTAATACCTATGCTTCACATCTTACCCCTTGGCCCTTGTAATCTTTGTATATAGAAAAACTTCATTAACACTACCTATGCATGGCTATGGGGTAAATGAAGGGGAAGGGATGAGAACGGAGGGAAATCTCCCTTCTCAAAGGAGGGTAATCATTCCCCTTCTATAAGGAAAAAAACTGAAAAAAGCGGGATGTAAATAAATTCACCTGAGGGTGAAAATAACCATTTTTTTCATGGCGTCCTTTTTATCCTTGTTATTATATTGACAATCTAAAACAAAGTCAAACTATATGGATTTATTGCTTCATTTTACAGGTTCAATTCCCTTTCCTACATTCATTCAAACAAAATGAAAATAGGGGAAAGTATAAAAAAAGCATCTTGTGGTTACTTAAAGCTAAAGGTCTGTGCTTTTTTTTTTTTTGTGACATTTCCATACCTTGTGCTTTCTACCATTAGCATTTTTAGTACAAAACTTCTGACACCGCTAGTGACTGCTGAGTGGCAAGTTTTTTGAAATAAAAAACGATTTTTAATATGATGTAGAATTCACTTATCATTGTGGGGCTCATTATAAATTAAATCAGACCTTCAAGTGTAAAAGCACAAAACCACAAGGTACTTTTTTGTACTTTTCCCATAAAAATACTCATCCTCCTCTTCTAACCTAACTTTCAACTTTCCAAACATAATTAGGTGAAGATTTTCCTTTCCCCTCCCCTTTTCATCTTGTTTTACCTCATCATCTCGATCAAGGCCTCCATTATCCTGCAACAAGGCTAATATGAAGTAAAGACCAACTCTTTGTTTGTTTTTTTTTCTTTTTTTTTGGTGGTAGGGGGACAAGTGGTAAAGGTCAAGAACCACATATCCAGTAAAATAAACAGAGAAAATAATGAAAAAGATAAAAAGGGATGATAAGCATACTAAAAGAAGTCACAACATACCTCTTCATTATCCTCATTCCCATACATTTTGTATCTGAAAGCCTGGCTCAAATTATTTGCTAGAGCTGCTACATCATAATCTCTGTCATGAAGATCATCCTCATCACTATCCCGAGTCCTATCTTGCAATGCTGTAGGGCGGCTGCAAAAAAAAAATGAAAAAGGAGAAATAAAATGAAAATCTTCAATGACAGTTTAAGAAGATTAGAGCATCACAATACAACAATAAAACTGAAGCAGAAATATGTTGCAACTTGCAACTCTAGGTAACATAAAAATTTGAAACAAATAGTACAACAATCCTTTATATCATGTTGGGAGTTTTACACGGATTGCAATGGAAAAAGGTAATCTTTTATCCATGGGATAGAAAAAAAAAAATGAGATAGTAATTATTTTATGTTTGGATCTTTAAAGGATATCAGGTAAAATAGTCTTCCTAAATAATTATTTTTAGTTACAAGGAAGGGATAACTCTTATTCCCTCAATTTTGAAGGGAATGCAAAGTCAAGTTTATTTATCATTTCTCTTCCAAGCTAATCAAATTCCCAAACAAAGAATAACTCTCATCCTACCCCTTTTTCCTTTCTTTTTTCCTATTCCTCCTCTCCCAACCAAAGTCTTGGTGAAAGACAAACTAAACTGCAGTAAATTTCAATTTGCATTCACCACATAGCTATACCAGGTACCAACTAACATAAATACCAACTTAAACTCAGAATACAAACATATTCTTCTCCCATTCTCCAGTCTACAAATCCCCTGTTTATATTCTAACAGGATCTAAGAAAGCTTGAATTACACTGGCATTCTCCCACTCTTTCTTGAAAATCTTAATTAGATTGCAACCATCATATCCAAACATCAATCAAATTAAAGAAGTGAGTTTAACATCTCTAGTTCCATTACCAATTAAAAGCACCAAACTTTCATTTGCAATCTGATTATTCAAACACCGTTTTTTTTATGAATTCCAACATTAAAGTCATACTTGATAGTTGATAATGAAATTTAAGAATTGCCAGCCATTACCATAGAATCTCTACAAAATTACTCAGAATCATTATTATTTCTATTTGTTCTGCCTCTACTCCCAGTCAAATATCTGAAATAATAATCCAATGAGTGGAAAAGGCCGGCCCCAACTTTAATTCGTTCACCCAGTCAAATATATCCACCAACAATATACTACAAATACTAGATTTAGAGGAACAAGAGAAACGTGGTGGTGTGTTCCATAGCAGGACAATTGCATAGCTAGGGAAGGGAAAATGAAGCTGAAATACCAATTTATCAAGCTCCACTTGATGAAGACAGTTTTAAAATATTTTTATCTAGAGTATAATAGGGAGATCAATATCTTCAAGCAGTTTGCAGTAAATAGTACATCTGACAGTAACTCGCCATGGTAATACAATAAATAAATAAAGCTCATACAAATCAAAAATTTCAACTGTAGATATTAGTAGATTTTACCCCAAAAAATTTCAATATCTAGGCATGCATTTTTATTTGAAAATAGGCAGATGACTCACAGATTGACACACCATTTTGCCTTTGTTGCCCTATACATCTTTATTGATTAACCATTTGTAACAAGCATCAAAGGCTATCCAGTAAAGCCAGAAGTATGATTACAGCCACAATTGCTGTTAATGAATGTACACACTCAAATTTTCCACGAAATGGCACTTTAATTACAGCTCATTGAATGCAATGCATAACATATATGGGGAAAAAGCATACCCGCAAGCCCACCGATAGACATTTTCAACTGCATTTCGCCCTTGCAAAATGCTAGCTTGCCACTCATTCCATTCACTATTTTCCTAGAGAAAACAAACATAAGCTGTTTTAGCAAAGACATTAAACCAAAATAATACTCCAACAACATAACCACATATCCAAAGATATGCTGTCAAGAGATAAGAAAATAGCAGTAGCATGTAAAAGAAATATTTGAAAATAAACTCATAAGATCTGAAGAGATAATAGGAAGGGGGAAAAAAGGCTAAACAACGAAAGCCTAGTTCCCACCAAAAATATCATAGAATGTTTTGAAATTGTTCTTGAGGAAAAAGATAACCCCACCACAGAGTAAGAGATAAGTCAACACCACAGAAAGCAAGAAATTCCCCATAATTTAAACTCTGCAGACCTCTTAAACGAACATTGCACTCCCTAGGAGACATTTAAACAGCACTATCTTACCACCCACCTGTAGATATTTCTGAATGCGGCTATTGGAGTTTCTCAACTGAACAAGCTTATTAGAAATTCGAGTAGTGTGACCAAGGTTTCCTGCCCGTGGAGCCTGTTTTCCAGCAGCAGGCACAGTCGGCTGCACAGGGATAGATACAATAATCTAAATCTTGAAAAGGCAATGCAGAATCCAAATGCAACGTATATTGATGAGAAAAAAATAGAGAGAACACTGAAGATGGTACAATAACTAAAATACAAGATTGAAAAAAGAGTACATCTGTTTTTAAGCAAGTACATCTGTTTTTTCTCTCTCTCTCTAACATTGGCTCATCAAATCACACATACAAATATAAGTTGTTATCAGTTTTAGATACACAGATTTGCATCATCTAGCAAAATATTGTTCAACAAAACATTAACATCAATATACCTGATTAAGATCGCTTGAAATAATGGGGTTTTTATCAGTCTGGAGAATTTTTCCAATCAAATCACACTCTTGAAGAAGGTGATCAACCATAGCGTCGCTCTTCATTTCTAAACATGACAATATAATACTCTCCACGTGATGATGCAATGCATTATTGTATGGGTACCTATATCAATTAAAACACCATAGCGAAGGGAACAATACCAACTTCAATAATTTGCCAATACATGAATTCAATCTCAAAAATGAGGAAACAACTTACTCGAAGAACAAATCAAGAACCCGTTTAATGGTTCCTGAGCTGACTAATTCCTTTTCGGTAGCTTCATTCCCCGTTCTTAGTAGCACAGCAAGGAACTCAACAATCTAAAAGGAATATGGAAAAGTTAATTCTCCAACAACAAATTATGTTTTCTATATAAACTACAATTTACACTCAATAGGTTACATGTTCTAAGAACAGAAGACAATCTTATTAAGACAACAATTCATCAGAAAATAATCCCAAGCTCAGGAAAAATAGGACCCACTCTGCTAAGCTAACCCATTGGGATTACAACATGGATTACATTCTACACTAGCTTCTGTATAAAGTTTATAGAGAAAGCATGATAAACCTTTAGACGATGCTTTCCAAGAGGAGGCTTAAGTTCTCCATATGTGGTAGGTAAAATTTTCTCATCAGACAACACATTCAATAGCATAAGAAAGTCACCTGCAAAGGAGTAGCTTAATATTAAATATCAACAAAGACAAGGAAAATAATATGAGAGAATTGGGAAAAATAAAAAATAAAAAAGGAACCATTTTTGTCAATTCACTCTTCTACCCTTCAACATTGCACTGAAATTACGGATTCAATTTCAGTGTGATACAGAAATCCTAATAACACAAGTATCTGAAACATGTAGCAATTATGAACAGCTAAAGGGAGGCAAAAAGGTACCCTCTCCTCCCAAACACCCCCTCTACCTTTTTCTGTTCCAAAATAAAACCCAAAAAAAAAAAAAAACAACCAATTAGGTAAAATCAAGAGTTGTTTCTCCACATCTAAAACCAATTTTGACATCACCAGCAACTAAAATTGCTTTTTATTTATTTGGTCCGACAGAAACAAAAAATAACTCACCTAGTTTAGGCAGCATTGCATTAATAGTCTCTGGATTTACGGGGATTGGAGACTCATAAATTTGTTGACTTCGGAAAGAATGCATCAAGGGGGAAGAAATTGCAGATCTTTTTGGATCCAGTAAAGATATACACACAGAAAGTGAGTGCACAAGGCCAGATTTTGAGTGTGAATCTTCCAATGCATGACCAAATATTCTTGCAATAAAACTGCACAAGGAAAATTTTCAAGACCAGCATGAATACATATATGAAGGAAAAGAGAAATTAACTAAATTTCACTATCAGTTTAAAGGACCACAAAATCTTGTAAACCTTGGACTAGAGAGTTTAGTAGCCAATGCTGAGGGAGCATTTCGAGTTATTGCACATAATGTTTCGGCAGCATTAGCATGAACTTCAGGAGGGCTCTGATTCAAGCAAAAGAAGATGTAAGATAACTGAAATAGATGCAAGGGATCACACTACACATTCATTATAAAATATTTTACCATCACTATTTTCCTTCACTATGGTTCTTCTAGCATTTTCACAATTCATCTTAGTAGATTTAGAGTGAAGAGAACAGAGGAAAACGAAATCACAGACACATTGTCTCTCTCAAAGCCCACAAGAAAATGCAGAGCTGCAGTATTTCTATTTATGGCTGCATATTGTTTAATGAAACAGTGGTAACGTGGTAACAGTGCACAAATTAAACAAAATTAGCAGTTCAGAAATTTAACAAAATGGCTTATCAGTCACCCTCGTGCCCGCAAAAGATAACCAACTCAATTTCTATATATGGCAGGTAACCAACTCAAAAGTCTATTTCTGGCAAGCATTCTTGCCAATACAAATCGTGATGTTCTGATACATCACATGCAGCATCTGCCTCCCAAATAACCCCACATCCATAATAACACATTTGTATGAGAAAACCCAAAAACTGGAAAAAGGAAATTGAGAAAATGAACAAAACCAGGAGGTCAACAGAATTGACTAAAACCAGCAGGTTAACAGAATCGACTGCCATTCAAGAGTCCATTATCCCACACAACCAAAATGTGTCTACGTATGTATGACCAAAAATCATAAACTGTAAACATATATGAATCTATGTGCACATATAAAAAAATATCAAAAACATGCCAAACTGGGAAATTTATTTACCAATTCTACCAATTCCATTTCAGTTTATCTAAATTATTAACCAATCATTTTGGGAGTTATACGATATTTGGGAGTTTAATTAATTTAAACAAGAAATGATATTAAGGGAAAGGAAAATGGAGTGAAATAGGAGTTATATGATATTTGAGAGTTTAATTAATTTAGATAATAAATAATATTAAGGCATTTGGAGAGTCTGAAATTGGAATTGGAATTGAAATTGAAATTCTGAATTCCAGTGTTTGATAGTCATTTAAAATTATGATTATAAGCCTACCTATAATTCTATGGAATTGTAATATGACTAAAAAATAATTTCACAATTTCATTCAACTCATAAAAATTATAATTTTATAATCACCACTATCACTTTCTCTCCCACCGTCACCGCCACCCCTACCCCTACCCCAGCACCACCAATACCTCCAACACCACCACCACCACTGTCACTATCGGCGATAAAGGCTCATCATACCGTCATCGCTAGCGACAATGCCTCACCGGACCTCCACTATTGCCGCCGCCGGCAGTCCATCACCACTCGCAACTCAACCGCCACTTTCATCGTCACCAATTTTTTATTTCATTTCAATTTCAATTACAATTTTTTGTGTGAAACAAATATTAAAATTACAATTCCAACAAAATTCTAATTCTAAATAATTAAAATTAGAATTGTAATTTTCAATTCCAATTCCAATTCCAATTTTTTATCTCAAATGGACCCTAAGGGATTTATTATCCCTTTGAACTTGTACTTGGTTTTCTTTCAAAATTGAAAATATAAGAGATTTCTCTTATTTATTACAAAAATTAACTTTTTAATAATATTATTTTACCCTTAATAATTAATATTTTTTTTTATCCCTTAAATTTTCAAACAATGAACATTTATTAATCATTTATTGGATTAAAGATTATCTTCTTTTTTTCTCACACGAAAAACTCCCAAAAGAAGGCCTTTGAGATGGTTTTACGAGAAATTTCCCACCATTCAGTTATATTAACCACAAAGACAGACAGATCTGATTACATAAAAAGTAAAAATCTATATATAAATAGCATTGAGTAAGTTAAGAAAGCGTTGTTTCCAAAGTTTTTAGACCCGCCAGGTCTTAGAAGTGGAGAGTTACAGGTCAAAGGTTCAATAAGAATTGAGCTGAAATTGAACCAAAAATAATTAAATTAATATTATATAACAAAACAAACATAAATTTTATTCTATAATTTAACATTTATTATCTATATGCTCAAAACAAGTGTAATGCATATATAACTAAAATTAAACAATAAAGTCATGATAATATCTTAAATCTTAATATGATAATATCCAATATAAAATTTAAATAATATCATCCATAAATTATGTTTATTTAAAACATAACAATGTTTTTATATTGAACAAATATTTCTCAAATAACAATTTAAAACAATACACATAATAATTAAACATTTAATTGTTTTCCTCCTATGGTTGAGTATTAGTAATAATTTTACATATAAATAACAATAATAAATGTCAAATTAACTTCATTTTACAAAATGAATATTCAAGATTAAACTCACAAGCCCATAACCCAATTCCACTATGGATTAATTTAAAGCCCAACCCAACCCAACCCAAAAATGCAATGTAGTAGCTGCAACACCATCAATAACCGTTCATCACAAAACTTGGTGAGATTATCAAGGCAAATATAACCATTTGATCAAAACTCTTTTTACCATCTTGATTTCATTACTTCCTCCATGTATTAGTTGCCACGCTAGAAAATAGCAGGGCAACACCTAAAAGATAAGTGTCTATGTTCGATGGGTTAAACATATTAAAATCTCTCTGGTAACTTCCAATTTCTTTCATCCACCACAAAGATCTATATCAGATCTCTTCAATTTATTTGTTTCTGTTTCTTCTGTTATCGTTTTAATTGTGTGTTTACCTCTCTATCATTAAATTTTGTAATTATTTTTTTTTTGGTTGTTTAGGCAGATTTTCTTGGGCCTTTGGGATCTGAAAATCGATGGATAGAAAGTTGTTGGAGTTGTTTGAATTCGCCAAGAAAGCCGCTTATGCTGCTGTGAGTGGTGTAGTCCCTTTGATCGCGATGGTAGTTAGGTTGAAAGCCCTAAAAAAATTTTAAAAAAAATCCTGACCCGTTTTGCCTGGATAACCCGGTCCGGGTCAACCGGGTGGCCGGATTTTTTCCCAGGTAAGAGAGTCCGGGTAAATGACCCCTGATTCGACCAGCCTAGAGACTGGTTCCCGGTTTTCCAGTGAAACCGGCCAGGCCGAGACAGTTTTCAAAACCTAGGTTGTTTCAATAGCCAACAATATATATAAGGAGACTGGCTTAACCATCCAGCAGGGACAGTAATAATGCAATAAATATTATCAGTTGTGTGTGTGTATGAGAGAAAGACAGAGAAATGCATTCATCAAAATATAACTGTGAATTCTCTCAACAATATGGCAGATTGTTACTTACAGAAGGACTCAATTTGTCCACTATCATTTCAAGTAAATTGGAATCAGCCAACCATTGCATCACATCAATAAAATTGGGATACACATGGTCATCGGCACCTACCAGCCGAACCAGAACCTGCATTAAGCAGTTGATACCAAAAATCAACAGGACAAATTAAAAGTGATAACTTATTAAACAGAAACCACTGCAATATTCAAGTATCTCAATTACCTCCATGATGGATGTTATTCCAATTAAATCAACCAATTGGCGGAAAACATCCTGATGAGCCTGCAAAGTTTAAATAGTGAATAATCAAAAATAGTTCATGAGACTTTGTTAACAAACATTGTTTACAAATAACATAAGCTAATTCAGCATGCACAATTTTAGCATGCAACATTTATTGAAAACTAAGTAGACCTCATGCGCACTTTACAGAAATATGGTAACAGAATCCAAACTTCAGGGAAAACAGTCACTCACTTGAACATAGTTCATAAGTGGGACAGTCTTGCGTATCATAAGGCATATAACAACCTAAAAAGCAACAGCAAATAGCATCAAAAAAGTAGCTTAACAAAAGAGAAAACATATAAGAAAAGAACTCTAAAAAGGAATAACATGAACTAGATGTAAAGCACTCAACAGCATACCTTGCTGAAATACCCAGCCAGCAAAGCACTATGAGGTTGGCTTGGTTCCAAGAAAGAGAAGAGCAAGTTCATTAGCTACAATAGCAGGAAAAAAAACAAAGATTATAAGAGAAAAAAGCTCATCACCACATAAACTTTCAGGAACAAGGCAAAGTCAAATGTAAAGGGCATACTGAAACCTACCTCCTCTTCCTCCACTAAAGTCTTAAGAATAACATCAATTTCACATGTAAATATCTCACAGGCAATGAAGGGAAACCTAAAAAATAAAAAAGAAAGTAAGTTATCAGAAGCAAGCTAAGAGAAACTGCAACACCAAAACAAAATTTTTCTTTTACAAGTTGAAGTGACATACTTGAATGCCCGTTTACTTTCAGCATCCTCGTGAGCTTCTTCAATAATATACCGCAATAACTGTTCTACCTGCGCTCTATCTCTTAGACTGCAAAAGAAAAAAAGAAACTATGATCCGCCAAAATCAACTCTATAACATATCCCCAAAACAATGCCTAGAAAAAGAAGACGTAATATTTATAAAGGAGTAAGTTCACACGAATTAGAGGGAAATGAAAATTACAAATTGATGAGACGACTGTTTAAAGCTTTGCATTCTTGGATTATTTCTTCCTCATCCAGAAGCTCTTCCAATGTGAAATTTTCCTTGTCCAGTATGGACTCCACCTACAAAAGCAATAGCAGGTTAGAACAGTATAAACAAGAAAAGAAAATTTAACAGAAGCAAATAGTAATGCAGTTTACTGATTTTCTAAAATCTAAAAAAGTTTTACTTCTGAAAATAAAATCACCAAAGAAGAAGAATTCAATGTCATCAGAAAAATTTATGGGCCCAGCACAACTGAACATGTATGTAACTAGTCAATTAGCATAATTGAAAAGTAGAACCTGTTAATTCATCAGCAATACTGCTTCAAATTTTAAATTCAAACCTATAAATAATAAATACAAGACTCAAACTTGATTCCACATCACAGTCTCCATTTCATAAATACACACGATAAGCATAAGCTAAAATAGCATTTAATTGCTCCCTTCATTAGGGGGAAAAAAACTACGAGTAATAATTGAACAGCCAGCATTCAAATTTTAAAATGCAAGCATAAAAAAACCTATAATTGCCCGCGCAGTTCATGTGCTACTAGAAGTAAATTCATTGATTAAAAAAGCAAACTAAGGCATAAATCCCAAATAAATCCAAGCAAAGTACTAAATACCAAGTCAAATAAGTCATAAACAAAAACCCATAAAAGCTCAAGAAGTTCAAAAAAAAAGGTTCAATCAGAACTTAGAATTGACATATTCACAAGCTCACAAAATCATCCAATCAAAACAAAACAGTTCAAACTCAACCGTAAGCATTGAGCAAATCTGGCAAAGCTCAAAATCAAGAAATCAAAAGTTAAATAAAATAAATAAATTATCACTCACAGGAGAGGAGGCAGAGAGAGCTGTGAGCTTCCAAAACATCTTACGAAAGAGAAGAGATTATTAAACAAAGCTAGAAGCAGAAGCTATGTAGATCTATAATAAGCCCTAAAAGGTGGTGCAGAAATCTAGGTCTTATTTATGAAAAATAAAATTAATTTAAAAAATAAATAAATAGAGCTCGAGATTTGAGTAAATAGGTGGCGAGAAAGAGAGTTGAAGCTTGAAACCCTAAATTCAATGAATAGAGTAGAGAGAGACCGTGAAGACCAAGAATGGAAGAAGAAGAAGATGCAGCAGCAAAAAGGTAATATAAAAAAATAAAAATCGCAGAGAGAGAAAGATGGAGACAGAGGAGGAAAAGTACAAAAGAGGTACTCCGAAATTCACAATACCAAATTCTATCATGGATGCTTGCTTTGCATCTATGTATGTATGTGTTTATTCATGCATATGATGGATGATAATGGATGTATAATTTTAAAAATTAAAAAAATATATATATTTTTTTTTATTTTTTGTGAATAAAATTAGGATATTGCAATTAAGAAAATAATTTTTTTTTTTTTTTAACATTTCATATATAAAATAATTTATAATTTCAATTGATTTTCATTCTATCAACTAAACAAGAAGTTAGGAAAAATAAGTACTCCCTTCCTTTTTTATTTATTGTTTAAGAAATTTATCAATTTCCATTTTTAATTATTATTTTAAATTTTTAAAATAATATTTATCAATTTTTTCTATTTTATTCTTATAAAAAAAATAGAGGGATCATATTTCAACGACCTGTATTTAATTAAAATTTTTACTTTTAAGTGTAAAACTTTTATAAAGTTTGTGAATTTTTAATATTTTTTAAAATTTTAAAATTTTAAAATTTTTTTATAAATATTGATAAATTTTTATAAATATTGATAGACTTTAATTGATTTCTAATATTTAATTTATATAATATAATAAATTCATATATCTCATGTAATTAAAATAAATACTTAAAAATAATAAAAAAAATGAAGTCTTAATTAAAAAATATTGTTCAACTTAAATACTAAAATTAATTAAAATAATATTTCAAAAAAAATTACGTTCATTATTATTTATATGTTCAACACTGCTTCACATATCAATAATTATAACAATATTATATTCATTAATAGTATTTCTTTGTTGTTCTTGAATCTTCAATAATTGATTTAAAATCCTATTCTTGATTATTTAATATAAGTGAAGATGATGAAGTTTCACTATCTAGTTGAATTGAAAATTCATTTGAAGGACACTCCTTTCAAATAAAGTTATGCCAGTAGTTAAAAGTTAGCATTTATTTTTGGGTTGTAAACTAATTAATGCCTTGGCCGATACTCAACTATACTAATTTTTAACCCAATAAAAATTCATATTTTTGTGAATGCAGACTCATATTGAAAAAAAAAAAAAGAATTTATGGCATTAAAAAAAAGAGTTTGTTATCAAATACATATTAATTTTGAGTTTTCACAGTTTATGATGCACAAAAGTAAATTATATTTCTAATAGAAAGTATAAAAGTGGATAACAAAAATTAAAAATCAATTTTTATAATTTCAAAATCAATAAAAATAAATTGGATAAATTAGTTTAATCGGTTCAATAAAAAAAAAATGAACAATATAAAAAAGTCCTCAATGGATAAAAAAAAATTGAACAATATAAAAAAATATTAATGAAATACTGAAAAAGAAGATTATATATATTATATATGCATATTTTTTAAGTTGAAAATTACCTAGTTGTCATTTCAAGATGACTTCTTCTTTTTTTTTTTTTTCTATTAGTTGACATTTATGTACCTTAAAAAGAAATTTGAAATCACGAGGGAAAGTAAAATAAAAATTTTGAAATTTTTTATTGTTATCACTACATAAAAAGTCATATATAAAAATTTATTATTTTAAAAGTTAATATTTTTTTGACTATATGTTAATTTTTATAAATTTTATAAAAATTATAATTAAATATTTTTTGCTCTTTATTAACTTTTTAAAAATTATTATTGAATATCTATTCATTTTTGTAAAATTTTTAAAAGTTATTAATGAATATTTTTAATTTTCAATTCCATCAAAATTTTTATTTTTTCTCAATCAATATACGGATAAAATACTAATAAAAAAGCTTTTTTTAAAGGGGTTTTTTTTTTTTTGTAACATATTTTTTATGGGTCACATATTTAATTAACAATAAGAGAACTCCAATTCAAAAACTCTCAAAACAAATTTATTCTTACCACCAAATTACACCGTTGATGGTTACTAATGTAAAAGCTTGAGCAATAATATTGGAAAAATAATAATTCCTTTCACATGCAAATGGCTTGATCTTCTTGAAATGAATTTTGAACAAATATTGTTAGAAAATTTATTTGCTTATTACATGTGTAAGTATTTATATTTATTGAATTTTTTTTTCACCTACAAATCACCATAACTTTTTTTTTTCTCACTTGGAGTGACTATTTAATTTTGTTGCAGTTTTGAAAATATATTATGCATGTATATTCTTAATTGTTTTCTTCTTTTTCCCCATTCTTATATTTTATCTATTATACTCATCTTCTTACTAATTTGAATTTGATTCCTCCTATTAGATTATAAATAAAAAAATTCTTATCTCTTAATCCCAACATAAATTATTTATTTTGGATCAGACCAAAAAATAGACTTAATAATTAATATTATTATGAAAATTTATAAATGTATGAATTGTTCAGAAAATTATAATGATGAATAGAGTATTATTCCTTCAAAATAGGATTAATAATGAGACGGGGTGGGGGATGGAAAACAATTCCCGTTCTCATCTCATCTTATAAACGTGATAATTTAGTTTATATTCTTATTTCTATGGAGATTCTCATTTTTTACTATAATTTTATATTATTAAATTTATATATTTATAAAATTTATAAATAATAGTTGAAAATAAAAAATAAATTTATTTAAAAAATATTAATAAAATTTATATACATAAAATATTAATCAAATATAATTAAAATATAAATATACTTAATACATTAAAAATATTTTGCAATGTTAAAAAGTTAAAAATTTAATATACATAAAAACATAAAAATACTTAAATAAATTGAATAAAATAAATACAAAAACTTTCAAAAAACTCTAACAATCTCATAAACATCTATGCATTTAAAAATTCATTACATTAATTAAATATAAATTTAAATAGAGAATTTACATAAATAACAATTATTATTTTTTAACATAATAAAATAAATAAACACTAATATATATATATATATATATATATATATATATATAAGGGTTACTAAATAATATATTTTTATAGTAGAGATAATTATGTAATTATAATATCAAGTTCTACAGAAATGGAGACAAGGATCCCCGTAAGACGGCGAATATAAATGGTCTCCGTCCCTATCCTCATGGGGAAAGAAAATAAGGAATCTTTGCCCCGTTTAGGATAAATCCCTCTATATCGAAGTGTCAACTATCAAAATTAATATTTTCTCTATTATTTAAATAAAATAATAATTTTACTTTAGAATTTAATAAAAACTAAGATAGAATTTAAAATTAAGAGAATTTAAAATTAAGAGAATTTAAAATTAAGCTTTATGTATTCAAAAAATTTTCAAGAGTATAACAATTAAAACTAACTTATAATTTAAATTTCATCAATTGACCTTCTATGATTTAATAACTCATAATTGATTATTTTATATTTTTAGTTAATAAATTAATTACTCTAGTATATGTAATTATCTTTCGAGCAATCACATGTATACTTATATTAATTTCATGTTTACTCTCATGATCACTACATTAATGAATATCCATTAAGAACATTTGTAATTTCATAATTTACTAAAGTGTATTCTAATATCTTAGTAATACTAATATTTAGTTTATTGATTTAATAAACTAACGACATATTTTCTCTCTCGATCTATCATATATCATAAATTATTATTTAATAGTGGTCAATTATCAAACTACTATTATTTATATGTCAATAAATCAACCAGATTAACAATACATATAATAATCAATTAATCATAATTCAAACCATAGAATAAATCAATTGACTACATTTAAATTTTAAAATTAAGAATTTAGCCACACATATTTGAAAATATAATTGCAAACTTTATTGAAATAAAATAAGAGTTCAATATGCTAACACTATGAATAAAATTAAGAACAAATAGGGTTAAGAAATAAACTATTATTTATTGCAAAATTTAATTGTAGTTGTGAATTTTTTCAATTTGAAATTTCCTCTTGCTTTCTTCTTGATGTTTTCCTCTATAGTCTTCTTATAAATTCTTTTAACCCCCAAAAATGAGCTTTCCTTGATGATAAATAGATAAATTTTCAATTCAGACAGATCAAAGCTGAACTTAATGTCAAAGTTCCAATTCTATTTTTGAACAACAAAAGCATTCAGTCCAGTCCTCATCAGGCACTATTGCAGGATATTTGGTGTCTTTTGGATATGGATTGGATTGTGGAGTTAGCTAGTATCTATAGGGAATGAAATTATACTGCAGACTTCTTTACGAATATGGCTATTTCCTTGCCAATGGTGATGCGAACCCCAACTGACTTGCTTTAAGACCCAACACTTTACGCATGATATGCGACTTATTGGAAAGCTAAATCAGATTTGAAACAATAAACCTTGACCCAATAGCAACCTGTACTAGAAAACATTAGTATAATTGAAAAACGCCACAAAAAGATTAGTTTTGATAAGTTCTAATGATTCTAATAAGAACTAAAACTGAGATAATTTTTCACAAAATTTATATTAATCAAAATCTAAAGTCCCTTTAAATACATGGGTTTAACTAAGTATTTATAGTGACTTAGCTTTATGAAAACCTTAATTTAAGTTTCCTATTTAAGAATAAAGTTTTTAAATCAGGGTAAATTTTTTAGATAAGAATAAGTTTCTAAATAAGATAAAAATAAAACTTAAATTTATTTTGGATTATAAACTATTACAAAACATACCCAAAACTTACTAATATATTTAATTTTAATATAATTATATAACCTATAAATATATTATACTAAAACTAATTATATAAAATTGATCAAAATCTGATATGTACAGGACCCTATTTGAATCATATTAAATAGAGCTGTCCGAATTTAGTAGCCCTCCTAGTGGTATAGTTCAGTTTCTTAATCTGGATGGGCTGAGAATAAGATGGAGTATGAGGGTTTCTATCTTCGAGGTTTTTGTTTTGCTTTTTGTTTTGTTTGGGTTGTTTTCCCGTTCTTATCTATAAAAAAAAAAAAAATAAATAAATTTCCTTAGCTCCACTAACAATTGGCTCATTAAATCAATAATCGGATTGATAAGTGCAATAACCGAGTATCGATTATTGATTGCAAATTTTTTATAAATTTGTTGATTTTTTAATAATAAAATATTATTATCCTCAATTCTTCTACAAATTTTAAAACTAACAAACTAAAAATTAAATCTAAATAAAATCAAGATAAAATAAATAAAAATCTATTAAATCTTATTAAAATTAATTTAAAATAAAGCTTAAATTTACCATACATCAAATACAGTAAACGTTAGTTGAATCATGATATTGCCTTGCTACTAAAAAACTTTTTCATAAAACAATATTCGTTGGCATTTCATTTTAATTATTATAAAAATATATATATAATTTTTATTTGCTTTCACACATGGTTTATTAGGAATAATCCTTTCTCATACCTCTAAACGTTATTATATTTTGTTTATTGAACCCTAAGTTTTGATTGTTGAATGTTAACTTGCAAATCTTATATTTTATGTTATTTATATTGAGAAATTTCTTGATTAAAATTTTTTTACTAGAAATCCGATGATAAAAATACAATAATTTTAAAACCCATGCTGGTTTTTTGTCATTATCCTTATACAACCTAGTAGTGCTGCATATTCTCAATATAGCTGAAGTTAATGTTGGTGTCTTCACTGCCGTTGTTAGAAATATTAAGAGGCGGTTGAAAACGAATTGATATGCAATAGTATATTACACATAACATGAGGTTAATTTTAATGTGATTTGGCTAGTTTATTTGAAAAGTAAATATGGCATAGCAAATTATTTGTTTAAAGATTTTGTTAAGATATAATTATTTTCATATCAATTAAATACAATATATCGAATAAGTTTATATATAAATAACTTTTTTAACCTTAAAAATTAATTTTAAAATTATATAAGCTCTCAATATTTATAAGATGGTATAATAATGAAAAAATATCCATGTATCTACTCCTGTTCAATCATAATTATAACTGAAATTTTTTTTTTTCAATTTTCGATATATTAGAAGTATTTGGTACATCAATTGAAAAATAGAGGATTGACAAATTTAAGGTTTTATTAATCGGGGAAAATGAGTTGGGCTTAAAATGAATTGGGAAAATGGTTTGAGTGTTTGGATTAATAAGGTTTTAAATATTAGGATAAATAATTGTGTTTTTTTTAGTATTTGGATAAAACAGATGATTAAAATATAAAAAAAATATAAAGGACATCAAATTAATAAAATATAAATTATTCTTTTCTTCCCCCCAAAATTATTACCATTGATCACTTAAATTAAAATCACTGTACCTGTGTAAAAATAAATTGGTTTATGTTTGAAGTTTATTTTAATGGCTGAAAGAAATACTAGTGAAAACACAATTGTGTTGATATACCTAATTTCATGATTCCCTTCACAAAATTTTCACTAATTCAGACAAATATTAAAATTACTAAAATTAATTTAACCCAAATAGTAAGGTTTCATAAAAATCATTAAAAAATCAAAAATTAAGAACATACATTCAAGTATAATTTCTATGTTTAACACAAAATATAACAAATAAATAACCAAGAAAAAAGTCAAAACACAGTTGTGTTCAACGAATGTATAAAATAAAAAATAAATCAGAAGCCAAAATTTCAGAAAATACAAATACATAAACACAAAAAAATAAGAAAACAAATATCCAAAAAACAAAGAAAAAAATACCCAGAAAATAAGATGAAAATAAATATCAAAAAAAAAAAATCAAAAAACAAAAATTTTCAAATAATCTAACATAACTCTAGAGTTTTTAAGAAAATAAAAAAACAAAGGAAGAAGAAGAAAAAGTATATCTAACAGCAAACATACACGTAGTTTAGGGTTTTCAAAGAAATGAGTAAAATTAAAAAAGAAATAAAGTGAAAATTAAAAAGGGCAAAAGATGTCAATACCATAAAATAAGTGGGGTATTTTTGTCTTAAAATTATTAAAAACCTGGCATTTAGAAATACATTTTCAAGAGCTACTCTGAGTAGTGATCGGATTTCAACGTTTTACTTCCAAAAAATTATCAATCGTGATTTTGATCAAACACCGTATGTTCATCAAAATCACGATTGACGATTTTTTTTTATTTTTCAACACGCATTTTACTTGATGAAATGTGCAAATAAACACCCTCATTATAAATTTAATTTAATTTTAATTCTTATATGCGATGAGTTTTCTTTAATTGTATTTTATTTAATAATGAATTTTTAAATTTGTTTTTTCGTTCGTGTTGAACTTTTAATTTAATTAACTTAATATTTATTATAAATTTAAAAGTATCAACTGAATTTTCACTCAATAAATAGAGAAAAATAATTAAGATTTAATTAATTCGATATGAATTAAATATAAAATATTAAATAAAATTATTATATAATTAGACTTTATAATTTTAATAATTAGCTTTTAAAATATATACCTCCCAATATTTTTAAGAGATACTCTCATAAATTATTTTAATTTGCTTCTACATGATGGTCATGGTTGTGAATGTTTTATATCGAAACGGTGTAATATAGTCAGAGTCTGTTTTTCCTTCCTTTTCTTCCAAAAAAACAAACAACTTTTTTTTTCATCAAAACAAAACCACGTGTCCAGTCTGAAAAAAAAGTACTAATGTTTCAAATAATTTAAAATTTTGCCTCATAGTTGTCCTTTCTTTTAAATAAATGTAGAATTAATGTCCACATTATTTTTAAAATATCATTAATTATTCTCTAAGAGGTGGGTTTGCTTTTTATGATAAAAATTATATTTTTATTTTTTTATGGCATGAACTTATCATAAATAATATTTTTAATAATAAAAGTAAATTTAATTTAATACATAGAATTGATTTGAAATATCGTTTTATAGTTAAAAATATATAAAATTAAGCTTTCAAATAAAATATTTCAATTAAAATTAATGATAATTTATTATCAAATACTAACAAAATAATTGAGTATCTGTATTATAGTGTAGAATATGAAATTTAAATTTTGAATTTTAAAATTTTTTTATATAAAAATAAGTAATGATTTAATTTATATTTATAATTTATATATCGACACATAATTTAATGATAAATATATATTTTTAAAGATAATAAATTCATGATGAATTTTTTTTTTAATACTAAAAAAATTTATATTTATAATTTGAAAAATGTGGGAATTCAAATGTGTAATTTACCCAAATTGTTAATATAATTTGAGTATGGAACAATGATGTTGAGTGAGTCACCATGTTCATATTGTCATTAGATATGGGTCCCACATGAGATACCTCTGTATACTTTTTAAAAAAGAGGATTTGTCAGTGACGTATGGATCCTTACAAGTTGCAACAGTAACCAGTTGCAAAATTTGACAGGCAGATTGGAATGGAGGGGTAAACTAAGCCCGTTAGTCAACGCTATTTGCCACGTGTATCTTGATAGAACAGATGATGTTTGGCCAGTGATGAAAGCTATGTGACTTTAGTTTAACTGAATTGAAAAGTACTGTTTTCCCGATTGTACCCCTCATATTTTATGGTTCTCACGTGCTATCTTTCCTTTTTTTTTTTTTTGGGTGGCTTTGAATTTGGAAGAGAAAAATTTTAAAAAGTGAAGTTAATTAAATTGAAAATTAATAACAATTAACAATAAAGGTAAAGTTAGTAATAATTAGGTTGAGGGGTTGCTGTAATTTATCATGTGTTTAATTTTAAATATTTAAAAAATTTTATTTAATTTTAGATATTTAAAAAATTTTATAAAAATTTTTAAAAATTATAATTAATAGTATTTCATATAATGAATTCTATAATATATTTTTTTATACTAAATAAAAATCAAATGGATAGTTAAAAAGATATTATAAATACATTAAATCTAGATTGTTAAATTAAATATAATATACAAAATTTATAATGTCTTTTTAGTTGTCTATTTGATTTTTGTTTAGTATAAAAAATATATCATTGGATTCATTATATAAAACATTATCAAATTCTAATTTTTAAAAATTTTTATAAAAATTTTTAAATATCTAAAATTAAATACATGAGAGACTACTATATAAAAATACACAGCAGCCCCCTCAACCCTAATAATTACATATCTTGTAATAATTGGATTACTAACACAACTTCTAAATATTTGATTATTTATTAGTTGATTTGGTTACTTTAGTATATGTATATTTTAATATTACACGACTGTAAATTAAAATAATATCTAATAACGTTATTTAACGTTAAAATTGAAATTACCAATATTAATTATTTTAAATTATTTAATAATTTCTTCTAAAAATTATATATATTTATGTTAACATTTAATAACACTATTAATTTATTGTTATAAATATATATTTATTATTAACAGTTAGTTTTAATAATATATATCAAATAATGTTAAATTAATATTATTAATTTTAATATTTATTGTAATGATGAATAGAAAAGCTTAAAATATGCACTTATTGCTTTTCATGTCTATAATTTTTTATTTATAATGGATGTATATCCTCTCATTATACACACAATTGAGCAGTGAGAATTTATATATAATAAAAAATATGTATAAAAATCATATTAGGTGGAGAAATATTTGAACGGATTAAAAAAAATTATTTGAACTAATATTTATAAGAAAATTTAATTATATATATATATATATATATATATATATATATATATATATATATAATAAGAAACTCCTTATTTTTAATTATTATTATTTTTATATTAAGTTTTTTACAATTAAACTTTGAATTAAGAAATTTACTAGTCAGAGACAAATGCGATTAAAATTTTTTTTGAGAGAAATAGAAGATCCTATACTAGTGTGATAATTATTCTTCCATTTTAATAGTAGCTCATCTCAAAATAATTGTTTACATGGGTAAAGAAATTTGTATTTAATATTTTGAGTTCTCATCATTTATTTAAAATGTTCGATAAATATGATCATTAAAATAATATTTAATATTTAATTATTGACAATTCAAAATTATAATTAAAATATTAAAATTGAGATTTTAATATATATTAATATTTAATTTTGTAATTATTAGTCGTGGTATGCTAATCCTTAGCTACCAAAAATTAAATTATAATTAAGAGTGATATTGGTTCGATTTGATTGATTTAAATAATTTTTATCAAATTAAATCAATCATTTTAATTTGGAAAATTTTCAAATCAATTAAAATTATTATTATAATTAAATTATCGATTTGATTCGAATTGATTTGGTTTGATTATCTTTAATTTATCGATTTTAAACTAATTTTTTTTATAAATCATTATTATTTTATTATAAATTTGAGAAAAATATAAACTTTTTAACAAATCTAAAATTTATCTATTTTATTAATTAACATGTCTAAAATTTATATTTTTTCTCAATAATTAGATTTTTTATTTATTTTTAATTAATTTTTATGAATTATATTTTTTAAAAAATTTAAGTTAATATTAGGTTAAAAAATATTTGAATGTATATAAAATAAAATCAAATATATTTAATTATAAAAATATATTAATAGGACTCTTTTGCTTTTTTTTGTCCAGTGAAAATACAATAATATTTTATTTTATTATATATATTCTTATCTCAGATGAGTACATACACACTTAATGTAGGTAAGCCTTTTTCGAATGACTATGACATTAGCTAAATAATAATTGTGATACAAATACATAATTTATGAATAAATTATTTTTTTTACATAAGTTCAAAATTTAGTGGAAAATAAATTAACACTTTTATTTATAAAATTAATTATAATAGAACTAATAATATTTATTTGTTATATAAGTACAAAATAATCCCCCAATAAAAATTCCCAAAATGAGACTAGTTATAACTTTTGTTTGAAAAATAGTGTTATAGACATCAATACTTTTTTTGACATGTATTTTTAATCTCAATTAACGTATACATCCAGTATATATAATAACTTTTCAAATAAAATATTTAAAATGAACTAAAAAAATCTAAATTATAACATACAAAGTCAATCCATAACTTGTAAAACATTAAAAATTCAAAAAAATTATCAATTTTAGCAAAATAATAATTTTTTTTAACTTTTTATTTGAAATATTCTTTTAAACATTAATATTAATATCAAATAATTACCCTTGATTCATACTTGAAAGCATTTGGAATTTTTAAATTATATTAATTAAGAGATGTATTAATTAATCGATAAATTAATAATTTATTAATTTAAAAGAATATTTACAATTTAATAAATATATATCTAATCAAATAAAAATTGATTGTGTTTTATCAATCTTCTAATTAATTCAATATAAATTAAATGAATTGAACATAAAATATATGAATAATTGAATACAAATTAATTAAAATGGATAAAAAATATATGATTAATTAAATACGAACTAATTGAAATAAAAAAAAAAAGTGATCAATTAAATATGAACGAAATGAATTGAAAAAAAAAGGTGATAAATTGAATGAAGTAAATGAATAGAAAAAAAAAATGAGTATAATTACTTAAATTTTAAATAATTTTAGAGTTATATTTTAATAAAATATATATCATAATCTATTATAAGATAATATTGATAAAATATTAATTTATAATTAATATGAATAACATCATATAATTATATAATGATTTTCAGAAAAATATTATTTTATTAATTTATTAAAATTATTAATTTAATTTATTAGTTTAAGTCGAGACAATAAAAAATTATTATATAATAAAAGTTATTAATTTATTGAATATTAATTTACATAAATTTTATTGTAGGTATCTAATATTCAAGCAATTAATTAATAAAATTAAGCTTGTAATTAAATTGCAAATGAATAAAGCAAAGATGTGGAAATTGAAAAACAAAAGCAATTCAATACAACTCATAGTACAGTAACATAAGAGAGTACGTTAATTCATTGTAGGGCAGGAATCTCTGAAAAAGAAAACAAGAACTACCTAAAAACTCCACTCAGAAACTATCTACCTCGCAGCAAAGCACATGAAGAAGTGAAAGGCTCCTTTTTCAAGATTTAGCAAGCCACCATGAATTCTGGGAGCTAAGGTTATATTTGGTGAATTAATTGTGTAGAAGAGACGATGGAGAATTAAATAAGAGAAAAAAAAAAAGAAAAGAATTCTCATTTCTTTCGTATTATTTAGATTTTTTATTTGTAGGATGAAAAAATAAGAGAAATTATAAAGAGTAAATGATGATATTTTTATAATTTTCATTTTACACATTTTTTAACTTCCTATTTTTTTATATTCTCTTTAATTTAGAGAGAAATTTTTTGTTCATAAAAATCAAATGATAAAATTTCCTTTCCTTTCCTTTCTTTTATTTTTTTCCTCCTTATTAGCTAACTAAACAATGAAAATTTTTTCCATTTCTATTTTTTTTTTTCATTTCCATGAAAATAAATATAGCCTAAGTGATCAACAGTTGCATTTGCTTTTTTATAAATATCAGATAAAGAGCACAACCAATTAAGAATTTTCCAATATAAAAAATAATAGCAAGCCCAATGATTATACCACAGCTTAACAAATAAGATAAAATGAATTGCTCATGTCAAATCAGTTACATTTAAAACATCCAAGCCAACTATGGGCCGTAACAAATACCATATAACTCTTGACTCATCCCGTACGTAACACCACCATTAGAAGCAAAACCTGGAAAACCTAAGCAACTACCATTAATATTAACTTTAATCCAATTAGAAAGACGAACCTACCATGAAACCAACTTAGATAACTTCAACCATCCAAGACCTAGCTTAGTGGTAAGGAGCAAAAAATATTTCAAGTTCGAATCCTTTCCGTTTAGCTAAGCATACGACTCACAACTCCCTTCTAATATTAACCAGTAACATCACAACTCGTCAGCTCCTACGAGAATGCTTGATGAGATATTGCCATCTAAGAAAAAACAAAACCAATCCAACAACGAGAGGGTGTTATGTCTAATGGTTAAATGAGCAAATAAGAAATAAGGGAATTAAAAGTTGTAATATTAGTTAGTGTCAGTTAGTAATCATTTGCTGAGTTGTCAATGAGCAGCTGCAATATTTAGTCTGCTGTAACTAACTGGGAAAGGCATGCTTTCCAAATAACTGAATTTTAGGAAATCTGTTATGGATTTCTATTCTCTCTCCTTTTCTATTTCTTCTTGTCGATCCTTTCCTCTTATTCTCCATTCTGTTACTCTTCTTCTTCTTCCTCTGCTAAAGCTTCTGATATTATGTCCTTTCTCATTCATTCTTCTTCTGTTGCTGTGTTCTTAACAAAGTCATGGGTCAAGGCCATGACAGAGAGACTACCAAAATAATAGATTTTATGCCATAAATAACGAGCTTGCATACACTCATGAAAAATATGATTACAAATAAGATCGTAGGAGGTTTCATTAATTAATATTTTGACCCATTTAATTTTTACGTTACTATTCAATCAAAAGTAATAATTTAGCAACTGAAGAAAATTAAAAATTTGGAGAACCTAATTATTACAAAATTTTAACTAATCAAAATTTCAAAGTATTTTTTTAATAAAATTAATTGGACCTTGCCTGCTCTACAGGCGGGTCTAACTTTGAACTATGTTATACTTTTAATAATTAAAATTAATAGTCATAAATTTATTAATATTAAAATATTATTATAAATGTATCTATAAATAAAAAAATATTTATTTATATTAATTTTATTTAATTAGTAGTTTATTATCTTTATTTATATAATGATTTATTGTCAAATGACAAAAAATTATTTTGTTAATTATGAAAAAAATTAATGAGAATAATTACTAAAATATAATTAAATATTATTTAGTTCTTGAGATTTATCAAAATTAACAAAATGATCCTTACATTTTGAGAAACTCACTATTTAGTCTATATTTTTTTAATTTCATTAACGAATTGATCATTCAATTTATTTTTACAGTTAAATATCTATAAAATGATCAAAATGTCATTCACCTGTCATTAAATTTTTCAAATCGGTCATATAAAAGCAGAAATTATTTTGTTAATTTCAATAAATTTCAGAGACTAAATAGTAATTAACTTTTAAATTTTCGATTATTTAATAAGAATTTTTTTAAATTCGATTTTTATAGAAATTTTTTGTAATTATGGGTTTATATGTACAGAGAGTATAAGAAAAATGAATTATGAGTTTTATTTTATGATAATACTCTTAATCTAAAAAAAAATTAAAATAAGGGTATTTTACTAAAAGTTATTTGCCTTTTATTTTTAATATTTTAATTTTTTTTAATAGAATTTATAAAAAAATTGGCAGAATGACTAATTTATAATAAAATCAAAATAGTAAATTTCTCAATAAATTTTAGAAACTAAATAATAATTAACCCATTAAAATATTATAATATGATGTAGTTAATTGTATATTCACTTTTTTCATCTTTATTTATAATGTAAGATTTTGTAATAAATATCATTATAAATGATAAATGATTTTCATTATTTATGTTCAAGTAAAAAAATATTAAATATAATAAGAATTTTTTAATAAACATTATTATAAATTATAAAAGATTAACGCGTGACTTTTTTTTTTTTTTTTATCTCTTTTTACTAAATATATTATTATAATTTATAAATTATGATAAATTATAAGATGAGATTAATCAAGCAAAAAATCATGATTTTCTAAGATAAAGATTCATATATTTTGGTTAATTTATCATAATCAATTTTAATATTAATTCTATGTATAAAAATTAAAATGATTAATTTAAAACATACTATTAAAATAATATTTATAATTATTAAAGTAAAATAAAAATTTAACTTTTCTCTAAAATAATAAAAATTTAAATTTAATTTTAGTTTCAATATTAATCATAATAATATTATGATTATAATTTATGAGATATATAATATTTGTTATTTATATAATAATATATTTTATTTTATATTTTTAATATTAATTAAAAATTTTGAATAATATATTGAATAATTTATAATATCCACAAAATAATTTTATTAGAAAACTATATTATAAAATTTTTATATTTTAATAATAGTTAATAGAGTAAATTGACTGCGTATTCCTCACAACGGTTGAACCTTTTTCTGCACTCTTTGTTGACGCTTCCTTTGCTTACATTTGCCTTTGCTTTTGCTTTTGCTTTTGCGTTTCTCCTCTTCTCCTCTTCTTTAATCTCTTCATGTGAAAACAAGAAATTGCAAAGAAGAAAAGCAGAAAAACACCTGTTAGTAAACTACTCTGTAGATCCATCAAGATCTGCCCCCAGAAATTTATAGCTTTTTATTTTAATCACATGAGCTGCTAAAAAGAGGTACGATTCATTTAGATTTCTGATTCTGTTTGTTTCCCGAGAAAAAAAATAGATTTATTCCGAGAAAAAAATAGATTTATAGATTTATTTTTAATTTAAATTGATTTTTATCTAAATGCAGTGAAATAATATGTTAATTAGTTAAGGAAGAGAGAGAGATTAGAGTAAAAAAAGAAAAATGAATTGAAGTGAGACAGAATTAAGAGAAGGGAATTAGAGAGATGAATGTGAGCCATGCGTCGGTTCATCCGGTGGAAGATCCCTCGACGACCGGCGACGGCGGAAATAATAATAATAACAACGCGCCGAGAGTTAGGATGAAGGATATACAAGGTATGCCTGGTACAAAAGGCGGTCTTGCTTTGCGTGTTTTTCAGTTTATTTTCGCTGCTGCGGCTCTTGCTGTCATGGCCACCACCAGTGATTTCCCTTCCGTCACTGCTTTCTGGTAAATCTCACTGTGTTTCATGAATTTTACTTTCTTATATTTTGGTTGTAATTTTTGGTAGTAATTTGAGAGAATTTCATTAGAAATTTGGCTAAGATGTTGGAGAACATTAATGTTACTGGTGATTTAGTAATGAATACTGACAAATAATCTATGTTAGGGTTCTGTTTCTTTAGCATTTTGAACTATCTGTGCGTAAAAGATGGGTACAAGACATGAGTTACTGTAGTTTCACTCTTTGAAGATGACTCAATGGATTTTTCACTCTTAGATGATTATTCTTATTTTTGTCATTTTCTACTAGGTACAGACACTCTAACACAACTATTCTTACAAAAATCCACACTAGAAAATAGACATGTATATCGCATGTCATGGAGGAGAAGCATCTGAGGCAACATAATATTGACATGGATCCAGAACTAAAGTATCAGTGCTTTATAGGTTGCTTTGATACTTGAATATTGCAATATGAATGGAGTATTGGCTTTTGTTAGGGTCTGTTTATAATGCATTTCAATCAGGTCAACAGCATGAAGATAATATTTGTGAATAGAGCAAATTAAACATCTTGATGATGCTGCCTTACACTGAACACTAGCTAAGTCTTTCTTATTACACGTTTTACACTAGCTAGTGATGGCAACAAATGGTTTGTGCTCAAATTGTAGCCTTTATTTGCTGAAAGAATTACTGGAAGCCTAATCTATTGTCTTGATGTTCATTGAAGCTGAAAGAGTTTTAATGTCTAACATGTCATATATTTGCATGTGATAGGATTTAACCATTGATGAACCTATAATTTTGGGAAAAAGAGTGCTCTGATTCTGTTTGCTTGATATCTGTGTATGATGTGATCATGCTGCTGATCTTTTCATAACATCAAAATTTCTTCTGATGTATGCTGTATCAGCTACCTTGTTGCTGCTGCTGGTTTACAGTTTTTGTGGAGTCTTACCTTAGCTATTGTGGACATTTATGCTCTCTTGGTGATGCGTTCGTTGCAGAATTATCGAGTTGTCAGCTTGTTTGCTGTTGGTGATGGGGTAAGACAATACTGAATATGAAAAGTAGAACCTTTTATCTTTACAAATGCTGTTGCTTACCTCAATGATATATTGAACTCCTGGAATCAGTATTTTTGGTCTTGCCTGTATTTAGTCATTAGGCATTTGCAAAGGGGTTGCATACAAGTAGTAGTCGAGGCATTTTTAACTTCTTACTTCTGCTCGTGAAAATTCTTTCCAGCAAGTTTATTCAAATTTTTCAATCAAATGCAGTATTCCTTGATTATTTTGATACCATCCATTTGCTTATTCACTTATGATTTCCAGTTTGTAAGAGCTAAAGCTACAGTTATTGCTATATGCATTCTAACTTTCAACTTTACCTTTTCTAAAGTCACTCTTATCATTTTGCATTGGGGTTATTAACTCATATATAGCTGCAAAATTCTGCAAATCATATCTCACTCGTATGGAGGCTGGAATAAAGTCTAATTGATTTGGACCGAATTATATCTGACTATTATCTTTGTGCATAGCAACAAACAGGCTTTGCTAAAAAATTTCTCTGGTGCATGTGATGTAACTGTAATCATCATGGTGCTTCATTGAGATTTGAGATATTTGTTATTCTAAGAGACCTAGTTTTGTTTTTTTTTCTTTTTTTTGGGTCTGTTCTAAAAAAAATCATGCATAAAGAGGTGTAATCCTAAATGTATCATGACCTTTGGCTATTGGTTGTTCACAGTTAAAGAAAAATATTAAGAAGAAAAATTTTGATTTTGTTCCCTGTTGTGGACATGTCTGCATCATGTTCATTCCAGATATTCCTGTGAAATTAAAATCTTATACGAATTAATCAAAGAACTTGTCAATCATGTTTGATTGTATTATATACTTGACCCCACGACAGGAATGAATCTGTGGGTTTGGTACTAAACATGGACTGTGATGGAAGTTCACATTCCATGTGCAATTTGCTTTCTTTCACTTCCATGCATGTGTTAACTATGTTTTTCTGCCTAGTTAGTTATCATGATGGAAATTTGCTATTCTTTTTGGCATGTTGTGGCTTAAACTCTGTGTTTATTTCCATGCAGATCACATCCACTCTTACATTTGCTGCAGCTTGTGCTTCAGCTGGCATCACAGTCCTTATTGATAATGATCTTGGTAGCTGTTCTGAGAATCATTGTGTGCAGTTTGAAACTGCTACAGCCATGGCTTTCATCAGCTGGTTCGCTGCATTACCTTCATTTCTTCTGAACTATTGGTCGTTGGCATCCAGATGAGAAAAAGAAAATGAATTGTAAAATTAGAAAAAAAAAAAAAAAAGAGTGACGACCCTGGCCATTTTGTGACAGAGACTTAAATGCATGGTCTTGTTTGATCTTTATTACCTGTTGTGTAATCCAACTCTCAAATATTGAACTCAGTTCTTTTCCCTTCGTGATTGTTTTTGTATATCAGGATGCAACGTAAATATTATGGGTTCTTTGTATTGTTCAGTCTGTTGTCTATTTGTTGTAGACATTCAATGAGGGATATCTGAGGCAAAACAGTAATGGCATTTGAAGAGTGTGTTTACAGGTGACTTAACTTCTCTCTTATTTGATATCCTCCAATTTTGCCGAGAAGGTACCTGGCATGTGGCGCTAAAACAGAATTACTATATGGTGGTGGGACTAGAATGCTTCATAGTTCATCTGGAATTATGGATCATTTACAAGGCATTAGCCCCCAAAATACTTGCCTATAATAAGGCTAATGGAGACAGGTACCAGGCGCCGAGTCTGATAACTGCTGTGCTCTTCTGCTGAAATCAAGCTTCTTTGATATTATTACTTTTTTATTTGTTTTTCAATTGTACTAGATGGGCGTCAACTGAGGCTTGGAAGTAGAATGTATTATATATGGTTATTGCATTTGCGTGTGATTTGTGGTGTGATCTTGTCTGTTTCAGTGTTTGCTCTGTGTATTCCAAATATATGCTCATATATGAATCTGGGTTTATACCAGCTTAGGGAAAAAGAAATGAAAGGAACAGATGGTTTGTCATTAATCCTTTGAGAAATAGAGTTTCTGTTTACGTGGGGACCTGAAAAATAAATCCAGAAAATGCAATGCCTTGGGGCTAGCATTGAACGATCCGAGTGGAGTTAAAAGTCCAGTCCAAATTCTACCTGAATTATTTTTGCTCAAGTTCGAGTAAATTACATCCATCATCTCTTAATTATTCACGGGTGTACATTACTGACACTCAATTAAATTTTATAATGAAAATTTCACTAATGTTTTTTAAGCACTTGCTAATTAACTATGTGAATAAATAATTTTTAATTTTTATATTAATCATAAATAATAAATTATTGTTAAAACTAATTTGATTATGCAAAAAAAATTATATTTTTTAATAGTTTTTGTAATTGTAAATTATAATAATTTTTAACTAATATTGAACAATTAAAAATCACTTTGTATATTTTATTTTCCTAAAAAAATCGATCATAATAGGCTCAATTCTAATTATTTTAGTAAAATTGAGCAACATAAATTTTTTTTTTTTACTTTATTAATCAATCAAAACAGAAGATAGTAATTGAATATAAGATTATTTCATCTTATATTAACATAATAATTCATAAATTAAATCAACTAATTAAAATAGAAGAATAGAATATTAAAAATCTTGAATTAAACATTTTGACACCATTAAATTAACAATTCACCATCATAAAAAAGTTTTTAACCTAATTAATAAGTTATGGATATACAATATATATGGATGCGGTTACGTTGCTGTACTCAATTATCCAAATTCTTATATAATAAGTTATAATTTAAATATTTTTTTAGGTATTTAACATATAGGTTGATATAATTTAGGGAAATTATTAATAATAAAAATAATAAAAAAATTGTTTAATTTCTTATTCTTTCTACTGTTCGTGTAGATTAAGGAATTCTTTTAATAATAATAATTGAAAATTAATAATAATAAAAAAGAATAGATACCAAACAGTCAATCTTTTTCCACTATAGGAAGTAAGTTTGACTGGCTAACAGATTTTTGTAATCACGAGAATCACATTTGGAGAAGTAAGAAACAAGAAAGGAATAGTTAGTAGGTGAAAAACGCTTTGTTTTTTTTTTTTAATATATACTCCCAATAATGTTCGTTACTAACGATAACGGTTATAAACTGAAACCAAACCTAATTAACCAGTCCAATTCATGTGCTTACTTGCTACTATATATACTACTCCATTCACTCTTAAATCTTTGCATTAAATTAAAATGTCTAGGCAAAATAATCATGATGGTGATGATGATGCTAGATTATATAATTGTTTCAACAAGTATGAAGAAATTGTGAAACAGGTATATATTTATTTTCTTTAATTTTTCATGCATCGTATCTGAAAATTTTTCAGTTCGAATTTTCTGTTTCATTATATGTTTCATCTCGTGTCTTATATTCTATTTATGCTCCACATTATTTATTTTTTATAGTATTTTTACAGTTAATATTTTTTTACAAATGATGTGATGTATTAATAAGAATATAAGACAGAAGATTTGAACTAGGTCAAGTTTTTAATTAGAATTTTTATATGTGATTAAGTTGATGAAGCTTAATTGATCTCATTGCTTACAGGTTCTACTGCTTGATGAGCTCACAGAGTCGATGGACCCTAGGTCTAGATTATCAAATAGGAAAAGTGTATTCACTCTATAACCTTCACCTTTCTCATATGATTTACCATGAAGAGAAGCAAAGTTAATTCGCCATGCATATTAAAAAAAAAAATAATAACAAATTATATTTGCTTGCAGAATTGTAAGGCTAACAACAATGGTGGCAATGGCTCTGTGCTTGATAGAGAAAGCTTTGATCAAACGATTGTGCAGACAATAACAAAATTTCTTCATGATCTGAACCCAAATACCATTCATTCAAATCCCAAACCATCTTCTAATCAATGATATATACATATTTATCTAACAATTAATTAATTAATATGTCTATATGATATAATTGCTGCATTAATTATGAGTTTAATTTAAGGTTGTAATAGTTTAATCAGGGTTTATGTGTTATGAAAATTATAAATCTGTAATTCTAATTCTCTATTGAAGAAATCATTATATTATATACTATGAGCCCCAACTCGTGGAGATTTATTTTTATATGAGATATGACTGTGCAATTGGTGCGGGTAAAAACTTTTCTTAATAAATTGAATTCCAAAATTTTTATAAAACAAAATAGTTAAAAGTTCAATTGTTAAAAGATCTGAATAATTTAGAAATTTGAATGATTATGAGCAAAATAAAAAAAATATTTGATAACATAATATACAATTTATCATTTTAACTATGTGAATTATTTTAAAAATTATTTAATACTTTTAATTATAAAATCTAATGAAAACATCATAATTAATAAAACTATTATTATTAATTTCCTTCTAAATGATGTATAAATTATTTTAAATCTCCTATTCACTATAAATCTTTCATGATAATCAAATTAAAATAAATTCTTATAATACTTAATCATGATATTCATTTTTATTTTTTTATAATTATACTTTTATTAAAATATAAAATCATTTTAGAAAGTCTCAAATTTATTCATTATATGTAAATATATGATATAATGTTTCAAAAATAAGATTTCTCTCAAAAAAAATTTCAAAAATCAGATTCAATAAATAAATAATTAGAAAAAAGAGATGAACAAAATTCAATATTAACTAAGTAAATCATAATTTAGCCTGAAATTCATTGAAACCCTAACTTAAATTTTGATTATTTTAAACAAAAACTCGAAATTGAAACTTCATTTAAATTAAAAAATACACTTATTATTAAGTTAAATTGTAAATATAGCTTAACGTAATTTTAATCCTAAAATTAATTATAATCAATTACACAAATTTTTTATTTTCACTTCAAACGATTTTGAAATATTTTCTAATAATTATAATATATCTAAATCATATTGCATCTACATATATACTATTTACTAAGTTTAGTTTTAAATGCACACAAAAATTATAACTAACAACGTTTTGCAATTATTTTCAATTATTATTTTGGAAGTGTTAATAAATTCAATTTAGAAGACCAAATGCTTTACCCACCTCACAAGAAGGCTTGAGTTATAGAAATATAGAAAATATTCTAAAGGGGAAGGATGAACACAAACTTATCAAATTTATTCTGAAATTTGCAATTATTTTCAATTATTATTTTGGAAGTGTTAATAAATTCAATTTAGAAGACCAAATGCTTAACCCACCTCACAAGAAGGCTTGAGTTATAGAAATATAGAAAATATTCTAAAGGGGAAGGATGAACACAAACTTATCAAATTTATTCTGAAATTTGCATAAAAGATATGTTTCTCACGGTCCGGATCCTATTCCATTTTATATTCCATTTCACGTTCCATGTTTTTTTTATGCGATATATATATATA
>CANXYC013084052.1:0-10076 GCA_948193065.1 Aleurites moluccanus | reverse complement strand
ATACGTATATGGATAAGTATCTAGATGTTTACAGAGATTCTTATAATGATATTGATTCAGATATTTATATGAATATGTATATGGTTATTTGTTCTACTATTTATTTGTTATATTATATGGATATCTATATTGATATATATACACAGGTTCTTGCTTCAATATTTATTTATTATCTTATATTGATTCTATAAGCCACATTTGATTAACCATTGTTCTATGATCATTTACTGCATTTTTATACATTTGGATTCACTGAGTAATTTTATACTCACCAACTCCAGTGGTTAATATTTTCAGGTCTGTAGTGAGGCATGCAATCCATTGGTATTCCCTACTCCTACCTTGGAATAGTACTAGCTGATCATGTAAATACTCAATTTTCAAAAGTATATGTAAATAATTGTACAGTATAGAGGTCTCATGGTACTGTAAATTAAAGAATAGCATACATATATGATTGTGTTTGCATCTTAATAGTTTTGCATAGTAATTATCTTATGGATGTATAGGATATGGTATTTGTGGAAATTGTTTGATATGCAAATGTGGTTATATTGAGTTGATATTGGAGATCCAAAGGGATCATTCAATTGAGAATAGAGGTTGAAGTATATAGTAGAAGTGTTTATATGCATGTTTTTAGCTGGGGATACTCCTTATGCAAAGGAGATGCTGCCCAAATTTTTTTGAAATTGTCAAGCTATATTGAGCTTATTATTTTATTGCATGCCATATAGTATAGTCATTTGGGTTCTTCGTTGTATTGGTAGAATAAGCATCACCGGTACCCTAGGACCGTCGCGACTCCTAAGTTGGATCGTGACACTTCCTTTACTTGTTATTATATATTAATTCTTCAGGCCATATAAGGTAAGTTATTGATTATATAGCATTTACTGCATTTTTATACATTTTGGATTCACTGAGTATTTTTATACTCACCCCCTTCAGTGGTTATCATTTTCAGGTCAGCAGTGAGGCCCGAATTCCATTATCACAATTTATCCTCGTCATGGAAATTTTGTTACTTGTGACATGTAAATTCCAGTTCCAAAGATATATGTAAATATTTGTATAGTATAGAGGTTCCATGGTACTGTAAATTAAGGTTGGCATGTATATATATATATGTGTTGCATCTTTATATCTATAAGTTATATTATGAGATATATTCATATATGTTGAGATGAATGAATGTGATATGATATACAGATGTTTATTTTGAGTTGATATTGGAGATCCAGAGGGATCCTTGAATTGAGATAAATGGTGAAGTATATAGTAGAAGTGCTTATTTGCATGTTTTTCTGCTGGGCGTGATCCTTATATAGAGGAGATGTTGCCCAATCTTTCTTAGAATTGTCAAGCCATATTGAGCTTGTTATTGAATTGCATGCCATATAGTATAGTTATTTGGGTTTTCATGGTACTGGTAGCATAAGCATCACTCATACCCTAGGACTGTCACGGCTCCCAAGTTTGGTCATGACAATATTAAAACAAGTTTGGACTTATGTTCAAGCCTAGGTTTCATGGCAAAGCATTTTGAACTTTATAGGTCAGAAAGACCTAAACACATTTCAAACTCAAATCAAGCATACCAATCTCTTCCTATATGCTTCAAATACCTATCAATTAACCATATCACATACACCTAATAAATTGCACACACATTTACCTTATAAACCCTAATCCTAACATAATGCAATTCGGTCCAAGGGGGCTAGATCACCTAAGCTCAATTTTTCAAATTCAACTTCATAATTCAATAATTAACACATTAATTTAACACTTGTAAGCTTAATTACACAAAATAAAACCAAATTCTTCATGCTTTCCCTAAATAGGTTTGGTTTTGGGGTTTTTCCCAATTCAATATTTAATTTTCCAATTGCACTTACAATTAACCAATTCAAGTCACTAATTTCACATCTAACTAATCAATTTCACCAAAACCAAACAAATTTCAAGTTTTCCCCAATCTATGGCATTCAGCCAAAAGGGGGTTTTCTCCTTTTAAGTTTATTCTTCAATTTTAAGCATTCAAACATCAATTCACCATGTCAATTTAAGATTTAAACATTCAATTTCAGAATTTTTCAAGAAATTTTACACTTAAACCCTATCCCCCAATTTGGTTTCATGATCCATTACTAAATTGAATTGCAATCTAAAATTCATCATTCAATTAACATTAATTGCATCTATTTAACATCATTTATATCATCAATTGCTCCATTGAAACACAAAGTCATTTTTCCCCAATATTTTCCCCCATTCAATTTGGCCACCAAGCAATTTACACAATAGATGTTTAATTTCTCAATTTAACCATCCAAATCAACATTTAAACATCAATCAATCATTAAACATCCATAAATTTAATCTTACCTTTGGATTTCTCGCAATGACTGAAACCTAATAATCCTAATTATTCCAACAAAAATGAAATTTGAACTATGGTTTAAGAACTGGAAGATAAATTATGAAGATTCCACTCAAACTTAAGAAAATTCCTCCAAAGCTTTGATTGTTCTTCAATGGCTGAACCAAATGTGGGTTTTCTCTTTAAATGGAGGAGGCTCATGGTTTTTTGATGGGAAAAGATGAAATGCATATTTTGTTTAGGTTATTTTAATGGTTAGTGGACTTTTGCCATACAATCCACTACAAACAAGCTTATAAAGTAGACTTTAGAACCTATACATTCATCCTTTAGATGGAAATGCATCAATACTTTGTTCCATTGAATCAAGATGAGTAAAAGAGTTATTGACTCCTTCATTTTTCACTTTTACATTAATTGGGTCCTTACAAAATATCAATTAAATCCCTAATTTTTATTTCCTTTTTACAATTAAGTCCTATCATTTTTGTAACCTAATTTGGCTATTTTATTTTATTTATTTATTTTATTATCATTATTTTATTTTATCCAAACAATGAATTAACAATCAAACACACATGTAAGCACATCAAAATAATCTCAAATAAATTAACAGAAATTCCCAAAGGTCCTTAACTATACTAAGCTCGATTAGGACTTGGTGTTACATTCCACCCCCCTTCAAATAAATTCGTCCTCAAATTTAATAACTAGCAAGGTTTAAAATCAAATACCTAGGTCACTGAAGAGTTGAGGGTACTTCTTCCTCATCTCCGACTCACTCTCCCAAGTACATTCCTCTATTTTCCTGTTACACCACAGAACTTTTACCATTGGAATCTCTTTGTTACAAAGTTGACGAATCTGTCGATCTACTATCTCTACTAGGATCTCCTCATATGCAACTCCTCATCAATTTCAATGTCCTGTGGCTGAAGGATATGCGAATGATTTGACACATATTTCCTCAGCAAAGATATATGGAATACCGGGTGCTCAAATTAGGTGGGAGGGCCAACCGATAAGATACACTACCAATCCGATCAAAAATCTCGAAAGGCCCTATAAACCGAGGGGATAACTTCCCTTTTCTTCCAAATCTCATCACCCCTTTCATAGGTGTTATTTTCAAAAATATATGATCACCTATGGAGAACTGTACATCTCTCCTCTTCAGATCCGCATAGCTTTTCTGATGGCTGAAAGATGTTCTAATTCTGTCCTTAATCAAAGGAACTTTCTCAATAGTCTCCCGAATCAAATTCAGCCCCTCCAACTGTTTCTCATCGGGTTCCACCCAACACACGGGTGATCTACATTTTTGGATGCCTCATATGGTGCCATGCCAATCGTGGAGTGGTAGCTGTTATTATAAGCAAACTCTATCAGTGGAAGATACTGATCCCAACTACCTATAAAGTCCAAAACACAAAGACGTAACATATCTTCCAATGTTTGAATCATACGCTCTGATTGACCATCTGTTTGAGGGTGAAAAGCTGTACTAAACTATAACTAAGTACCTAGTGCCTCCTAAAATTTTTGCTAGAAACGGGATATGAACTGAGTACCCTTATCATAAATAATCACTGTCGGAACACCATGCAAACACACAATTTTGTTAATGTATAACTAAGCATACTGTACACCAGTATAGGTAGTCTTCACCTCTAAAAAGTGAGCCGACTTCGTAAAACGGTCTACTATTACCATACTGAATCATCGCCCCTTCGAGATCGTGGTAATCCCACCATAAAATTCATGGTAACCTGTTCCCATTTCCATTTCGGTAACTCTATCTCCTGAAGTAAACCATAAGGCTTCTGATGTTCAAATTTCACCTGTTGACAAGCTAAACAGGTAGATACACATCGAGCAACATCGCTCTTCATATTCTGCCACCAGTAATGGGCTTTCAAATCATGATACATTTTTGTTATACCAAGGTGCACTGTATAAGGAGAGTAATGTATCTCTCTCATAATCTGCTCTCGAAGTCCCTTCACATCCGGTACACATAACCGCCCTTTACATTTCAACACTCCTCTATCGTTTATAAAATCTGGAGCTTTCCCCTCCTGTAACAACTCTCTAATCCGAAGTAACTGCTTATCAGCATTCTGAGAGCTTTTAATCTTATCAAGTAACAGTGGTCTCACCTAAAACTGTGCCACTAGTACTGACTATTGTCCTCTAGTCTCCAAATCAAACTGTAGGCCCATAGCAAATAACTCTCGAAGATCCTATGCCGAAGGCCTCTCTATAGTCAATACATGTGATAAACTTCCCATCGACTTACGGCTCTAAGTTTCTGCTACTACATTTGCTCTGCCATAGGTTTAACTCCTTCTGCTGCAATAGATACTGGAGACTTTTATGGTCAATGAATATTTCACATTTCACCCCATAGAGATAGTGTCTCCATATCTTCAAAGCTAAATAACCACTGCCAACTCCAAGTCATGGGTGGGATAGTTCACCTCGTGCTTCTTTAGCTGCCGAGATGCATATGCAATCACCTTCCCATCTTGCATCAATACACATCCCAAACCAATTCTGGAAGCATCACAATAAATGGAAAACACATAAGTCTCAATAGGTAGTGCCAAAACTGGAGCACTCGTAAGACAGTTCTTTAAAGTCTGAAAACTCATCTCACACCTATCATCCCACTGGAACTTCACATCTTTCCTGGTTAGCTTCATTAAAGGAGAAGCAATTTTAGAAAAATCCTTCAAAAACTGACGGTAGTATCCTGCCAATACAAGGAAACTACGCACTTCCATCACTGTGGTAAAGCGTGGCCAATTTGCGACCGCTTCAACCTTATGCGTGTCATCTTTAAGATCATCCTTTCTAATAACATGCCCCAAAAAGGTCACCTTATTCAACCAGAATTTACATTTAGAATGCTTTGAAAAAACTAATTCTCTCTTAAAGTCTACAATGTGATCCCGAGGTGTTCCTCATGCTCTTCTCTACTTTTAGAGTACACCAATATATCATTAATAAAGACAATGATGAACCGATCAAGATAAGGTCAAAATACCAGATTCATCAAATCCATGAAAGCTGCGGGAGCATTTGTTAACCCAAATGGCAGTACCAAAAACTCATAATGGCCATATCGGGTTTTGAAAGCAGTTTTCCGAATATGATTCATTTTAATCCACAACTGAAAATACCCTGATCTCAAATCAATTTTTGAAAAGTAACAAGCTCCCTGTAATTGATCAAAGAGATCATCAATTCTTGGTAATGGGTATTTGTTCTTCACGGTCACTTTGTTCAACTGCCTGTAATCGATACACATCCGAAGTGACCCATCTTTCTTCTTAACAAATAAAATTGAAGCTCCCTAGGGAAAACTACTAGGGCGGATAAACCCCTTTTCAAAGAGTTCTTGCAATTGCACTTTTAGCTCTTTCAATTCAGGTGGAGCCATACGACACGGTGTAATAGAAACTGGATCAGTACCCGGGTATACATCAATCTCAAACTCGATCTCCCTTTCAGGAGGTAACCCTGGTAGATCATCTAAAAACACATCCGAAAATTCCCTCACAATAGGAGTATCATCCAATGCAACTAATGCTTTAGTAGTATCAACTACTGCAACCAAATACACCTCACATCCCATCCAAATCAATCGACTCACCTCAATCACAAATATTAAACCCAATGCACATCTATTAACATCCCCTTGGAAGCTAAAGGTCTCCCAATCGCTAAGTCTGAAATCTATACGTTTCATAAAACAATCAATCACAGCTTTATAGGCTATCAACCAATCCATACCTAGTATAACATCAAATTCAAGCATAGACAGTTCAATCAAATCAGCATATAACACATGATCACATATAGTCACAGCACAGTGCTCATATCGAAACCCCACTATGATATTTCCCCCTACGGGTGTAGCAACATCCAATGGTATCTGTAATGGTTTCCTATCAATCCCCAATCTCCCAGCATATACGGGTGAAACAAATGAGTGTGTGGCACCCGAATCAAATAGCACATAAGCAATATTAAGCTGTATAGAAACCATACCAACAACTATGTCATGAGAACCCTGGGCCTGCTCTTGGGTCATAGCAAAAACTCTCTCCTGACCTCTGCCTGTAGCTGACTGGCCAGATGTCTGACCTACACCTGATGGTCTAGCCCTATCGGGTCCTTCTCTGCCCATCTGAACTGTCGGTTAAGACCCTGTACTGCCTGCCAACTGCAGAGTCTATATAAGACAATCTCTATAAAACTGGCCAAACTGTCCACACCGGAGGCATGCTCCCGATCTCATTCGGTACTCCCCTACATGCCTCCTTCCATAATGTCTACAAATAGGCGGCTCTGAGGTCATCTGTCAGGGCCTACTAGAGCCCTGTGAATAAATAGGAGCAGCAAATCTCCCTCCCTGCTCTCTATACTGCGGTCTTCCCTGTCTCTAAGAAGAAACTAAGTGCCCTGACCTGGGAGGTAATCAAACTGACTACAGCTGTAAAGATTCCTCCCCTGGTCTCCAAAACTCACCATCTCTACCCCTCTTTGTCTGGTCTTTCACAGATCTATCTTCTCTATATTTAGATTCCATCTTGGCAGCTTTATCAATAACCTTACTGAGAGAGGTAAATTCTACAGCTAGGAGGGCATTAAATAATGGAGCATGCAACCCTCTCCTAAATCTGTCAATCAGGTCTGCCTCAGTCAGGGCTATCGTCCTCGCATGCTTACTCAATCATCTAAACTCCCTGGCATACTTGGGAACACTAAGATTTCCCTGACTCAACTTCTCAAATTTAACAATGTTCTCTGATCTAAGCCCTTCGGTCAAAAACTCATCCACTAACCATTATTTAAACTCCGCCTAGGTCATCGAGTCATCACTATGGATATTCTCATCTATGTGCTCATCAAACCAGGTAGAAGCATCCTTCTATAACAATAAACCTACCAGTTCTATTATTCTGGCATCAGAACATGGTAGATTCCTAACAACCTTATCCACCTCCTCCATAAAGTCACTAGGATCCATGCCATATTCCTCTGCATATGTGGGCAACTGAAACCTTCTAAATTCTGACATAGTCACCGCACCCTTGGGTATAATCCGGCGACCCCTTTGCCTCAGATGATCAACTGGCACTGGGGTGCCTCAGGCCATATGTCAGGCTGAATAGGTGGTGGGGGAGGCTATTACACTGCTGTAGGCTGTGCTACCAAATGATTCTGTTATATCTATAACAATTACCTCTTAAATTCCTGCATTTCCTACCACTAGGGTGCATCCCCCGCCCCAAAAGATTCATTGCGCCTCCTACTCCTGGATGGTTCAGTCGCCTGCATTGAGGCATTAGAGGCAACTTCTGCCTTACCACTCAACTCTCTATGATCCCTCTCAATTGCAGGAAAATTCAGTCTCGTAGCGTGCTAAGACATCCTCACACACTAGAAGAAAACAGAGAATCAAATTAGAAAGAGTAATTTCATATCAGCACGCATAATATAAACAATGGCGATGACTGTACTTTAACGATATACAAATACCTATGCTCTATGGTATAAGGGTTATATATATAGCATGATTACAATATAAAGCAAATAGAACCTTTGGCTCTGATACCAACTTTGTCACGACCCAAACCAGGGAGCCATGACGGTACAAGGGTACGGGATCCGCCAGTGGCTACTAGTACCTCGATGAACCCCTAATACAATATAGCCACTACTCAAAAACCTTATTCATCCTAATAGCTCATATATCATACAAGTTCATTCATATTATACTATATTATACCTCATGCCAAATCTCATACATATACATATACTTTCTCGAAGTGAAGACTACCTACACAGGGATGCAGTATGCTCAGTTATAAATTGACAAGATTGTCAGACTGTATAGGGTATCACTAGTGATTATTTCTGACACGGGTACTCAGTTTACTTCCAGATTATGGCAAAAATTTCAAGAGTCTTTGGGTACTAAGTTATAGTTCAGCACTACATTTCACCCACAGACTGATGGTCAGATAGAGAGGACTATACAGTTCTTAAAGGATATGTTAAGGCTCTGTGTGATGGATTACAAGGGTAGATGGGATCATTATCTGCCACTAATAAAGTTTGCATACAACAACAACTACCATTCCACTATTGACATGGCACCATATGAAGCACTGTATGGAAGAAAATGCAGATCTCCAATATGTTGGGTTGAACCTATAGGGCCCTGATTTGATTAGAGAGACGATGAAAAAGGTGCCCTTAATTAAGGAGAGGATTAGGACTGCCTTCAGTAGGCAGAAGAGTTATGCTAATCCGAAGAGAAAGGACATATAGTTTAGTGTAGGTGATCATGTTTTCCTTAAGATCTCTCCAATGAAGGGAGTTATGAGATTTGTAAAGAAAGGGAAGTTATCACCTAGATATATAGGTCCTTTCGAGGTTTTAGATAAAGTAGGAAATGTATCCTACAGATTGGCACTACCTCCAAATATGGGACATGTGCATCCAGTCTTCCACATAACTATATTGAGGAAGTATATATTAGATCCATCCCATGTTCTTCAGCTACAGGATATAGAGGTAAATGAAGAGTTAGCTTACGACGAAGTACCAGTTGATATAGTTGGTCAGCAAACTAGACAGCTTCGCAACAAGAGCATTCCTATGGTCAAAGTCTTATGGAGAAATAGGATAGTAGATGAGTGTACTTGGGAGAGTGAGGCAGAGATGAGGCTGAGATACCCCTCCTTATTTGTTAAATTAGCTATTGTTTTACCTTATACCTTAAGTAAATTTGAGGACAAATTTAATTAAAGGGGGGTAGAATGTAACACCCTAACTTAAAGGCTTAGAACATAAGCTTAAAAGGGCAAACCTAAGAGGGGTTTCTTATTTATTTATATGATATGTATGATGCATGTTTGTGCTTAAATTGAATGAATATGCATGTTTTAGATAGTTTTACACATGTAAAAGTACATCAAAGGCTGTTAGGAAGAAATCGGGAGAAACTTTAAATTTTGTGAACTGGGGGCAAAATAGTCATTTCGCACCCCTTCGAGTTCTTATGCAATTTACACAATATTTAAAGGTAGAAAATGATTTAAGGGAATGTAAATGGTGTTATTTAGTTTATTTGAAGATTTGATGGAAAAATAAACCCCATTGAAAATTATACTGGGTAAGCTCCTCAATTGAGGTGCTTGAGGTGCTTCGGTTGTACTAAGGACATTATGGTCTTTTCCTTTGAGGTATGGAATTATACTATGTATGCAACCTTATGATATTAGTTTACACTTGATTAAATCTATCCATTGGATCAAATGATGAAGAAATGGACGGTTGGATCAGTAGGTTGCAAATTTGCTATCTTAAGCACAATACATTGGATTATTGGCTTTTGTTTTAGATTTTGTGTGGCAAATGTATCCTTAAGCCATCAATATTGACTTTGATTAACCAATGGCATAAAAGTATGAAAGATGGATGGATGGATGGCTAGGTTTCACCATTTTAAACATAAGATTGATGTATTAGATCACACCACTTGATATTTTGAAAGATATTTCCCACCACTTCACCATTATCATCTTTATTAAGCTTTAAAGTTGCAGAATTTTTATTGTTCTTCATTCAAACATTCGGCCACACCATCCCACCACCAAAAATTATAGTTTTC
>CANXYC013083676.1:0-32275 GCA_948193065.1 Aleurites moluccanus | reverse complement strand
ATCGCGCATCAACCATTCATCATATTTAGAATTAGGTAGCGCAGGATTTCCATTCGATTGGGGAATGGTAGAAGCTGGACATGGAGTTATTCCATCGATAATGGAAAGAAGACGACTTGCACTCAGAAAAGGAATAAGTCTGGTTTTCCAAATAAGAAAATTTGTTCCATCTAATTTTACTCCAATAGATGGAGCAATCATAGAAAGAGTTGGTGAGACAAGAGTTGGTTGAAGAACTGATGGAGTTGGGTTGGTAATCAAAGGAAGGAAAGATGAAGAAGAAACGGGAGTAGCATCTGTAGATGAATAAGAGAAAGAGGAATCAGCCATGAATCGTAAGTAAGGTAAAGTCTTTAAACTTTTAGGGCTCTAATACCATAAAGACGAATAGTGAAATATGTTATTGCTTCCTTGAATATTACATCAGACTTTATTTCCTATTTATAGGAATTTACACACACAGAGTTTATGCCTAAACCTAAGAATCTTTCTAATTTAGGAATATTGTACCCCGATATCATTGCCTACAAATCTCCACTATACAAGGTAGATAATAGCTGTATTACCATAACAAAAATATATGACAAGATATTTACTTATTTAGGACAATAATCATTATTATCTTATAAAAAGAAAAAATTTTACCTTAGTAGTAATGTTAAATTTTCATCTCCATTTTGCCTCGCGCAGTTTAATGAAGGCAAAATGGATCATTTACCAAGGTTCTTTTTGGCGGATTGATAACGGTATCTCTATTCAAATTTGGTAGGACAAGTGGGTTCCTAACCTACTTGGTTTTATGATTACTTCTATATGTCAAATTATTGTTCCTGATGCTATTGTTTATGAGTTATCTTCTAATAATGGTTGGAATCGTGAGCTCGTGAAGAGTATTTTTTAAAATGACTAAGCGACCTCTATCCTCTCTATTCCACTTAGTGACCGTAGACCGCAGGATGTTCTTTCATGGTTTTATACAACTAATAGCATATATTTTGTCCGCTCTGGTTATTATTATGCTTTTCCTTTTATGAAATATGATTTGCTTGATGCAGAGTTGAAACATCGCAATGCTTCCACAAGTTTCCAAATGCTCTGGTCCTCTATTTGACACTTAAATATTCCACCGAAAGTATAACACTTCTTATGGCGGGCCTGTCATGCAAACCTTGCTACTAGAGATTTGTTACTTCGAAGAAATATTTAACTAAGCTCTACTTGTAAATGATGTAATATTGAAACTGTGACTAACTTTTATGTTCTAATTCAGTGTCAAAAAGTTCAACAAATTTTGCAAGCAAGCTCGATAGCAGGTCTCTCCCTGTTAACAATGGGCATTTCTCTCCAAAAAATATAAATAAGCATCAAGCAGATGAATAATGCTGAGATCCTTGAAAACTTTAGTATGTGTTGTTGGTCAATATGAAAATCCAGAAATGATCTTTGCTTTAAGCAACTCTTCCTGAATCCAATCAAAGTCAACAGTATAGCTCAAAATCTATTGACCGACTTCAAATCAGCCTCGGTTCAACCAGCTTCCTCACCAATTGTTCAACTTGTTAATTGTTGGAAAGCTTCACTTGTTGGTATATTGAAGTTGAACTCTGATGCTTTAGTGTACGCCCAGTCTAGATTCTCTTGTGGTGCTATTTTTTGAGATGCAGCTGGTGAAGTTATGGCTGCTGCATTAAGATGGATGATTGTGCCGAGCTCAGTGGCAGTTGCAGAGGCCAAAGTTCTTCTATTTGGTTTGTCTCTAGCCATTGATTTGTGCTTTATAGTGCTGGTTGTTGAGAGTGATTGTTCTACTATGATTAACGCCATAAAAGGGAAAGAGCAAGACAAATCCCATCTTGGTTTAGTGATTGCTGATATACCTACCATCTTTTCATTTTTTTCTAATATCTTTTTCCAGTTTGTTCCTAGAGCCTGTAATTTAGTGGCTCATAATTTAGCTAAATTTGTATTTTTAAATTCCAGACATAAAAATATTTGGGTGGAAGAGGTTCTGCCTCCAATTGTTTATTTTGTTATAGCTTATGCTCCTTTTTTTGATCAATTTAATATGAAATTTTCGTCAAAAAAATTTCCATCTCCACGGCTTAAAAAATAAAATAAAAAGAATCATGTACTTTCCAATTATATTGAATAGAAATATAAATTAAGGCTCCATTTGGTTTAGTTGTTTGTATCAGCTATTAGTTGTTATTGATAATTGTTAACTGGTAATTGATAGCTGATAGCTGGTAGTTGTTACCTAATAGTTGATTATTTTAAGTGTTTAGTAAAATTATTATTAGTTGTTAACTGTTAATATGTTTAATAACTATTAAAGATAAATATTAATATTTATTTTTTTATTTAAATATTATTTTTAAATGATAACTTAGTAGTTTTACTTTAAAAAAAAAAATAAGAGTTTTTTTAAAAATACTTCAAATTTGAGCTTTTATAAATAACTGTTATTTGACTACCTAACAATTAACAGTTGTAAGTAATCAAATAAATATGATGTCGCTGTTGAGAATCAAAAAATTAATAATTATATTAAAAAGTTTTGTAAAATACTCATTAACTATTATTATATTCAACAAATTAATAATTATATTAAAAAATTTTGTAAAATACTCGTTAACTATTATTATATGAATAGAATATAAAATTCAACGTTAATGAAATTTAAGGTTTATTTAATTTAACAGTAATAAACAGTTCTCAACCATAGTTAGTAATTAAAGAGTTAAATAGTTATAATTATAACTTTTAATATTTTAGTTGTAATTTTAAAGCGTCAAATGATGGATTTTGAAACGTTATTTTTAACCTGAAGTTGCTAAATACCTCATGATAATAGTTAAGAGTTCAAATGTCAAGTGTTAAATTTTCAAACGCTAATTTTATTGTATATTTAATATTAATGAAATTTAATTTTAGTGTCCGCTATCATAAGATTTATAAAATTTACTTTGAAATTAATAAAAATTTTAATTTAATAATATTGAAGTTATATTAATGGAAAATATTTTTGTTCGATCTCTAATTAATTCCAGATATATCAAAATTTACTTCAAAATACTATTTGTGTTTTTAGGAGGCAATATAAACCACATTATCTTATAGTTGCTTTTTAAAAATGAAATTTTATTTATCTTTATTTCATTTTTATTGTTGATTTTTTCTTTCATTTTTATGTTTTTATATTTAAAAAATATGATTTTTAATATATGTTTGATATATGTTTAGTATATGTCATATATTTTATAATTCTTTTTTGATATGTAGAATTTTTGAAAAAATATTTTTATAATAATAAAAATGAAACTTTTCTTATTTTTTAATATTTTTATAAAAATCCCTTTATAATAAAATAATTCTTCAGTTCCGAAAAGATAATTATGTTTTTTTTCGTTCATTTCAAATTATAATCCACTTTACTTTTTTATATATTAATTTAATAAATAATTATCAAAATATCATTTATTAATTCACATTAATATTATTATATATATAATTAATTTTTTACTTTTTCAATGTTAAAATTATAAATTTAGGTAAAAAATAAAAGTATTTTAATTATTACAAATATTATAAAATAAAAAAAAAATGATGTGTTTAATAAAATACTTAAAGTAGGGATATGTTAGAAAAAAAATATAAAATTAATATAATAAAAGGTTAATTACAATTTCTCTAATGTAAAATGACCTAATATATTAATTCCCACATGACCTTTCAAAAATACACTAACTCCTCTGATTATTATTACAATATACTATTACAAAATATAGAAAATATTATTACAAATATTAATTATTACAAATATTAGAAAATAAAAAAAAAATGATGTGTTTAATAAAATACTTCAAGTAGGGATATGTTAGAAAAAAAATATAAAATTAATATAATAAAAAGTTAATTATAATTTTTCCAATGTAAAATGACCTAATACATTAATTTTCACATGATCTTTTAAAAATACACTAACTTCTCTCTGATTATTATTATAATATACTATTAGACTTTTCAGTCAAATTTTATTGTTAGTCAACTTTAAAATGGTCAATAAGGATAGTAAAAAAACAGAAATATATTTGTCCTTAATTTTTAATTAATTATATCATATATTTGCTTTAAAAAAAATTTAGGGTTAAAAATATATTTTTATATTTTTTGACAACTTTAAAAATAAAATAAAAAAATATTAAAAATATTTTTTTATTTTATTTTTAAAAAATAACAAATATTTTTACTTTTTATTTTCAAATTTATCAAAAATATGAAAATAAATTTTTTTATTTATATTAAAAATTTTAAGAAGAAATAATTTAATTTCTTCTTAAATTATTTTTTAAAATAAAATATTTTTATTTATTTTTATTTTTAAATTTATCAAAAAATATGAAAATAAATTTTTTAACACTAAAATATATTTTTTAAAGCTAAAATAGAATGTAATTAATTAAAAATAAAGGGTAATGATATTTCTAATTTTTTACGATTCTTATTGATTATTTTATAAGTAACTAACGATAAAATTAGACAGAAGAGTATATTAGTATAATGAGACATTAGTCAAGAGGAGTTAATGTATTTTTAAAATATTATAAAAACTTAATGTATTGAATTATTTTATAAAAAAATAATAATTAACCATATAATAAATTAAAAATAACTAAGGGAATAATAGGGTAAAATAGAAGGAGATGATTTAAATAATTAAATTTAAAAATATACTCCCTATTTTATTTTTTTATATGTTATTTTAGAAATTTATTAATTTTTATTTTAAATTTTTAAAATAATATTTATTCATTTATTTTTTTATTTTTTAATATTTAATTAAAATATAATAATTTAATTTAAAATAAAATTAATATATAAAATTAATAAATTATTTTAAATTTAATTAATAAATATGTTAATATATATATAAAATCTGAAACATTATATAAAAAAATTTAATGGATTAACAAGTCATTGTAGAAACCTTAGACGCGTAGCTCTCGTCAAAGTCATCAATTAACTAATCAAAGAAAGACAAGTGCTCTGTGTCCTTTAGCGCCGTGATTGATGCGGATTGGGTATCGCGTTGTGGTGCGTCTTGTGTGCACTAAAAAATATTCAGACGTTACAAATTTCCGCGTGCCGCGTTTTTTTTATTTATTTTTTATTTTTTATAAAGCAAAACATGAGCTATTAGATGTGTGTTACGGCAGAGGGAGTTGCGGTGTTAAAACACGATAGTTTTTATAGCATTATTAATTTAGAATTTAAAAAATTTTATAAAAATATTTAAAATTTAAAATATAATAATATTTATTATAATAAATCTAATGTTATATATTTTTATATTAAATAAAAATTAAATAAATTTAAAAAATATAATATAAATATATTAAATTTAAACCGTTAAAATTTAATAGTCTAAATTTAATATACTTTTAATATATTTTTTTAAATCCATTTAATTTTTATTTTATATAAAAAATATATTATTAAATTTATTATAATAAATATTATTATATTATAAATTTTAAAAATTTTTATAAAATTTTTTTAAACATTAAAATGGCAAAATAATAGAAACTATTATATTTTTAACATAACATCCCCAATGCATCAGTCACCTGTCGTCCCTTATTCGGTGTGACTATATTAAAATTTAATCAATTAAATTTAAATTAAAAATTATAGATTTATTATTAATATAATTTGAATTGATTTAAAAAATATTTAGATTGAATTTTTTTATTTTTTTATGATTTAAATATGTAAAATCAATAAAAATTAAAATTAAATTGAAATATATTAAAATTATATATTTTGATTTATATGTGTATAAATTTTAATTTTATAGAAATTTTTTTATTTATATTAAATTTTGAATTTTTTTTTTAAATTAATTTTTATTATAGAATATAAAATTTTCATATAATTAAAATATAATTACTCTTATTTTAATTTTCTGTATTTGAATAATACTTCATATTAAAAAATATTTTAATTTATATAGTATTTATTTTTTAATATTTTTATCTTATAGTTTAAATAGAAATTTAAAAGTATTGATTTGAATAATTTTTAGTTTTACTTAATTTATATATTTATAAATCGATTGATTTGGAGAAATAGGATTTACATTTAGATCATCCAAATTAAAAGAATAAATTTAACTTAATTTAATTAATTAATATATTTAGTTTAAAGTACGTATTTTAATTTAAAAAAAGAGAGTTTAGATAACATTTAATTAATATAATTTAAAATATTTGTTAACATACTTAATAAATATATTAACTAAAACAGAATAAAGAAAGGAATGTTTTGTATAAAAATTAATTAATATATCTAATTTAAATATATTAATTTAATTTATACCATATTTTAAATTTAATTAACTAAATATAGAAATAACATATTAAATTAAATTTATTAATTAAAAAAGGAGCCATACCTGAAAAAAATACTAATGAATGGAAAATATAATTTCAATATGGTAGGACATATTTTTAGTCTAGAGAAAAATTAATTAATTTCAATATTGCAATAAATACTGCATTAATTTTAGTTGTTTTGTAAAGTAAACTAAGGACGGTGTATTAAATTTAGAATTTTAAAATTTTTTATGGTTTTAAAAAGTTATGTTGTATTTAATTTAAATTTTTAAAAATTTTGTAAAATTAAGATGGTAATCAATTAAAACTTTTAAATATTTTAAAAAAATCTGTAAAAATTAGGGGATATTTAACCAAAACTTTTATAGAGTTTTTAAAAATCTATTTATTTTAAAGTTAATAATTTTTTAAATATCGATAGACTTTTAAATACTCTATAAATACCTATCGGTATTTAAAAAGTTATTAATTTTTAAATAAATAGATTTTTAAGAACTTTAGTTGACTTTTCATATGTTAATATTAATAAAATCTCTCTAAAATTCTCATCCACTTTTTCTCAAAATTCTGAAAATTTTTGAATAATTTTTATTTTTTATATACTTATAGGAAAAATAATCAAACCAAATTAAATCAAACCAAAAGATTATTGCAAATAATAAATTTATTTTTCAAAATTATTCGTTTGAAAATATATATAAGTTGTATAATATTTTAAATATATTTTATTTATTTTTATTGTTATAATATTCCATAATTTCCTTTTTTATTAAATATTATGATTAATAATTTAAATTTTTATATTAGCATATATATATATATATGTATATATATTGATGGGGAGACTAGTATAAAAATTTATTATAATAATAATTATTATTTATATAAAAAATAAAATAATTTTATATTTATATTTATATACTTTTGTTTGAAACAATATATATATATATATTTTAAGTATAAAAAATAATAATTATTTTTTAATAATACGCTGCATAAAGTACGAATTTTACCAACTATTATATATTAAAACTGAAATATAAACAAAAATTTTTAAAATTTTTATATAATTTTAAATATTTAAAACATAATTAAAAATAAATATTTGATAATTAAAAGGTATTTAATATTATAATTTAAGATTTTTATTAATTTTTTATTTAATAATTTTATTTGAATAAGTTAAATGAAGAATAAAAAATAAAATTAAAATTTATATAAAAATAAGATAATATAATACTTTTAATATATTATAATATAATTATTTTGTTTATATAATATTTTTAATATATTATAATATAATTATTTTGATTATATTTTTTATAATTATTTTTTTTATTGAATATATTATAATTGATAATTTGAATTTTTATATTAATATATAAAGTTAAAAATAAAAATATTAAAGGCGAGACCGAATAATAATAATAATAATAATAATAATAATAAAATATATAATAACTTTATATTAATATACCTTTTTATTTAGAATAATATTTATATATTTTTACCTATTTATAAGGTATGAAAATTAATAAAAAAAATATTTTTAATAATAAATTGTGTAAAATATATTTTTACGAACTAATATATATATAGATGAAATATATATAGAAGAAGTTGAAACTCTCTTTATACTCATTATTTTATTTTATTTTTTTATAATTTTTTATAATTTAATATATTTTTTATATTTAAAAATATTAAAATTAAATATTAATTAATTAATAAGATATTTAAGATGAAAACTTAAGATTTTTATTTTATTTCTTTATGTAATATTAATTAATTTTATATTAGTAATATTATTTTTTTTTTATTTTTTAAAAAAATATTATTATTAGAGTAACAATCTACTATTAATATGAATCTAAATAAAACATCTTCATTTTCTGCAAATATCAAAGTAATTATTACAAATCAATCAAAATCTATAAAAATTTATTTATATTTACAAAATATAAATTTATAAAAATCATCCGAAAAGCTATGAATTCTTTAAAACTCAATAAAAATTCATAAAATTTTATAAAAATTATTCATTTAAAAAAAATTTAAAAATCATTAATTCTCTTAATTTAATATACTATTATTAATGTTGACATTTTATCATATGAAAAATAAAGGTGGAGTGTATTTAAAGATGAAAATAAAAATAGAAAAGCATATCAAGAAGTACCGGAACAATAAAATGACTTGTATTTTTTTTAATATTTTTAAATTATATTGATAGAATATTAGAATTAATAATTGAATGAGAAGTGTGCTATGTTTGGCGGTTATTAAACCACAAATCAATATTTATTTGTTGGAACAAATTTAATTATTTAAATATTAATAATATATCTAAAATCATGAATATAAACGCAAAAATTATAAATAGTCTAAAGAAGTTAAATATTTTTGTAAGATAAAAATAAATTATTTCTATAAAGAATAACAAGTAAATACCATTAAAAGGAAAAAAAAAATCTTAAAAACTAGGTTAAAACAATAAGAAAATAATAAATTCAGGCAAAAAAAACACAGATTAATAGATTTGAAAAATCTATATTTATCAAATAAAAAGACATAAACAAAAATAAAAAAATACCATCGATCAAAATAAAAATTCTACAATAGCTAAGAAAAAAAAATAGAATTAGAGAAGAAAAAAAAGAGACGTGTATAGTTTTATGTACTCTCTTCGCTGTATAATAAATATCTTAATTTTTTTTAATATATTTCAATTTAATTATTATATTTTGTAATATAAATTATATTTTATTTTAAGTTGATAATAATATTTTTATTAAAAAAATATTAAAAAAAGTAAAATTAATTAAGAAATATAAAATACGAGAGAATTAAAAAGATGAAGAGTAGTTTGGATCTTCTGTTTTATTATATGTTTTATATCTTATTTTATCATTTTGATGTGCTATATCATTTTTTTTTCAAAATATTTTGACAGTTAATAATTTTTCATAAATGATGTCGCGCATAAAAAATATCATTAGATAGAAAATGAGACACAGTATGAAAAAAGATCTAAACTGAATGAAGATAGATTAAAATAATAAATAAGTTAAAAAGATTAAAATAAATTATTTTTTTTTAATAATTATATATTTTATAATTAAAATATTTATCATTAAACGAAAATATTAAAGTTAATATATATATATATATATATATATATATAAAATAAATAATAATAAAAGAAAAAAATATTTTACAGAAAATTTGATAAAATAAAAAATAATTAAAATTAATATTAAGTAAGATACTAATTTAAAAATTTTAATTTTAATTAAAATTTGATAATTAAGGTAATATGTTTTATTATTACTTCATTTATCCATACGCATGAGGGATCAAATGAATTACACAACAATAGAAATTTCATATTTAATAATCTCACTGAACTAGTAAAAATACAGGTGATATTTGATGACACAAGTCATTAGGTGTAGGCACGGTACAACTTTTCAAAAATTGAATAAATTGAATCATAATTTTTAGAAATTAAATCAAATTAAAATTTAAATTAAACTAAATTAAATTTTTTTTAAATCAAATCAAACTAAATAGACATATTTCAATTTATTTATTTCAAATTTTTAAATAAAATAAATATAAAATTATTAAATATATATATATATTGATCCGTTAGGTTATTTCAGTATTTTTTTGAAACAAATCAAACTAATAAAAATTTTAAAAAATTAATCAAATAAAATTAAATTTTAAATCGAACCGATCAAATTAAATTCGGTTCAATTTAATTTTTAGTTTTCTCATATTTTTCTCAACCTTTTAATCATTTAATCGTTTTAAAATTATTTTTAAAATATTAAAATTTTTAATTAAATTAATTATTATTTAAAATAATAAATTAAAATTTTAATTTAAAATTTATATTTTATTCCTTACATGATTAAATATTTAAATATTAAAAAATTATACATTATATTATTCAACTGTCAACCATCACAGTGGATGGAAGATTTAAATTTGACAATTTATGAACTTTACAATTTTAAAGAGGGTGTATTTTTATTATTATTATTATTATTATTATTATTATTACCCTCAAAGTTAAGTTTTTTTTTTTCTTCATTTTTTTCTTTAAAAAAAAAAAAGTTTTTTTCATTCTCAATAATAATTTTTTTTATTCTAAAAAAAATTTAATTTTATTATTTTTATTTTATTGTAAATTGAGTTGTAAAATTTGTGTGGTATATAGTATCCAATCCCCAACTGAACAAAAAAAAAAAAAAAATCCCATTTTCTTTTGCCACTCCATCTTTTCATCTTTCACCAAAACAGATCTATATAGCCCCACAAGCACTTTCTATTCTCCTCTACCTCTCTCACTCCATCATTCAGATCTAAACTCTCTCTCTCTTTCTTTCTCTAGTCTCCGCCATGGTTCTCTCCAAGACTGCCTCGGAATCTGATGTTTCCGTTCACTCAACATTTGCTTCCCGATATGTCCGTGCTCCACTTCCTAGGTAATAATCTCATCTGATAGCCGGCTGGTGGTAGATTTATTCACTGATTGATTGATTGTTTGATCGACCACGATGATGATGATACAGGTTCAAGATGGCTGAGAACTCGATTCCGAAGGAAGCAGCGTATCAGATAATAAACGATGAGCTAATGTTGGATGGAAATCCAAGGCTTAATTTGGCTTCGTTTGTGACTACCTGGATGGAACCTGAGTGTGATAAGCTTATTATGGCTTCTGTCAACAAGAACTACGTTGACATGGATGAGTACCCTGTCACCACCGAGTTGCAGGTAACTCCTCCTTAATTATACTAATAATATTACTAATTAATTACAATTTACATTAAATAAATATCATACCATTCATATTTTATTCGTTCAGTAAAATCATCCCAAATTTAATTATTCATATTCAATATGCAAGTTTGATTATCCCTTTATTTATTTATTATAGCTTGACTAATTAATCTTACAATCAAAACTTAAAATAGTTTAATTTACATAAATATATGCATAAAGCAATAATATTAGAAGGCTTAATCATATTTCATCTACAAGGAAAAACTAAGTGGTTGAAAGTTTTTAATCATTTTTAACACATCAAACAAGCTGTTGTTCCCCTTTCTGTTCTTTTATACAATTGGACCACATGCCATAACTACATAATTAAAAGGGTCGCCCAGATACAGCAATAAGCATATGGTCCTATAATCCATGAATTTTGACCCGATAAACAGGTTACAGATTACCCTGTAAAAAATGCTGGAACTTTTTGGATTAGATGATTGTTATTTTAACCTTTTCATGAAGCATAGGTCTCAACGGCCATAGAGATCCATATATAGACCATTGGATTAAGGGAGGAAAATAAAATCTATGCCTTTAATTAACCAGGACTTTTTTAATTATTATATTATTACAGTGAATAACAAATGGACCGGATCTAGATGATTATGTCATTAATTAGAATATGGAATCAGTGTCCTTAATCTAATTATTTTCAAGGGCATAAGTAATGCATCGAGTACATTATTTTCAATTTTTTTTTTCTTTTTTACATAAGGTAGATGTACATTATTTTTTGATAAATATATAAATTAATTTAAAATATTTTTAAATAATTAGATAAAATAAAAAATAAAAACTATAAAATATCATTGGTGGATAATTATGAAAATTTTTAACTATAAAATATCATTTGACTACTGTATACTGTAGTAAAATATCATAGACAAACAATAATTTCCCTATTAATATTTATGCTTTTTATTTATTTTTTTTGGCTTTTATCTTATTAATTTGGTATTTTATTTTCCATGAAAGAGACATTGTATGCATCTTTATATTTGAGTGGGTGGGGTTTTTTTTTTCTTTCAACAATCTTATTATCCAAAGCACTATTGGATGTAATATAAACCCATATCTGTCCCATTAAAGTTAGAAATATTTTAAAAACTAGAAAATATATTTAATAAATAGATGGGATATATAATAAAATATTTTAAAAAATTAATCAGATGATTTATATTCTCTTTACTTTACAAAGAAAAGTACCATTTTGTTTCTTCTTTACTCTTCATTTATTTAAATTTTTTTCAATAAAGTTTAAATATAAATATACTTACCTAATTATAGTTAAATTATTAATATCTTAATTTATTGATAAAAGTGAGTTTATTTGGAAATTATTATTTTTGTCCGACGATTGCGGGCTACTTGTTCTGGCAGAGTCGGGTCACGGCAACCATCAAAAATGTATTCACATAAAGTCTATCTCCATCAATTTGCTTGGCTTGGAAGAAAAGGCGGAGTGAAAAAGAAATGACAGCTACTAAAAATGGGTATTAAGATGATTATGAAATCCAAAACAGGAAATCGACCCCCCATAAATTAATAGGACCACAAAAATTTGTCAATAGACTTGGTCTGGAGCCCTTTATATTCGTTAATTATGATTCAATTTTCGTACTTTTTTTTTTTTTACAAAATATTCATAAACCCAAAAAACAGAGTATTTTGCTAAAGTTAAGAATGATGAGATTTCAATGATAATATCCACTTTTAAATAATTACTTCAAGGAAAAGAAAATGGTGTTTGTTTGTCGTTTAAAATTGTAATTAAATGATTCTATTAATTTTTGACATTTTAATAATTAGTAATCTAGTATTATTACTTAAAACACTAAATTTATTTATATTAACAATTTAATAATTAAATATCAAAATAACTAATGATACAGGCATAGATGGAGATATGTAGAGCCACGGGCCGACACATGTCCACACTTTAATTTTTTAATTTTCACATAAAATTATATTTTAATCTCTAAAATTTATAAAGTTGATAAAAAATTATTTTATTTTTAAAAATTAATTTTAATCCTTAATAAATTATTATTTAATATCATTTTATTCTATTTTTCTCTTTTTATCCCTTGAATTTTTAAAATTTTTTAGGATAAATTATTATTTAGCCTCCAAAATTTATTAAATTTAATAAAATAATTCATCTATTTTGAAAAATTAATTTTTCTTTTAATTTTTTCCTTCATTTTCATTTATTTTCTTTCTAATTTTCTTTTTTAATGATATTATAATGATTTTTGATTATTTATAATTAAAATATATATTTAATTTAATATTTTTATTTTTATTTTATTTTTAAATAAATTTATTTTAATATTATAATATTTCTTTCTAAATTTTTTTTTCTTATTTTGAGTGTCATATCTTCCTAATAATCCTGGATCTGTGTCTAAATACAGGTGGTACTGTAGTTTCGCTTTAATATTAAATTAAATTAAAAATATTTAATAATATTAGAATTATTTTTAAAATTATAAAATAACGAATACGAGTACTAGTTTGTAAAAAGAAAAAATCTTATAATTAAAACAGTGGGACTCACTCTTGGTCTGAGCCGTGACTGACGGTCCATTCAATGTTCATGACTAATTCTTTCCATCCTATCAATGAGTCAATTATAAAGAATTCCTATTCTCAATAAATAAAGCATTATTGTTTGAAAATTTTAATCTTAATGAGATCTAATTTTAATCAGATTAAAGATCTTATAAAATATAAATTATTATTTTTTGAATATTAAAGAGGAAGATAAATAATGTGAGCATCGACAATAATGGGTCACATCCACTAGGTCGCATCTACTGTTAAGACTGAATTATTTTTTAAAGCGGCGGGTAGCAAAAATTATGATTGTTTTGTTTGGTCTAACGTGCAAGCGCTTGCCTATTTTTCTTATAATTTTACTTTTAGTTGGATTTAATTTTTATGAAAAAATTTCATAATAATTAAATTTTATTGTTATATATATATATAATAATTTGCATTTTCTATGATTTCTATTTATTTTTCTAAAAATACCATTTATACATTTCCATTTTTGTTTATTTAATTTTACATTCACGATTTGATTTATTTAGTTAAAAATTACTTCAATTTGCTCACGATCAATTATTACTTTACTTTTTGGCCGACGTTACAATAAAATACAAGGAGGTTGTGCCGGAACAGTACTAGTGGATAGGCGACTTATTAACGGTTCGGTTATGTGGAGTTTGACTTTGCAATAAAAAGAAATGGTCTAGTAATATAAATAGTGTCCTCCATTATTTATTTTAATATTCAACTTGTCTATTTCGTAGATAAGTCCTAGTTGCTGACCTTTTCAACAAAAAAAATGACAACAAAAGATTTATATATTAATACAGTATGATCCTCTATCTGTTTTTTATTTCATACTTTTTTTTTTTTTTTTTTTATATATATCACAATATTAATAAAATATATTTAATTGTTAAAATATTTTAAAAAAATAAATAATATGATATATAAATAAAATATGATGGAAGGGATGATATACATAATAAAATAAATAATTCAGATTAATATTAATAAGTTTAGAGAACTATTTTTATTATAGGAACACAAATAAAAATTAAAGGGATAAATTATTAATTTATTATCGTATCTATGATTTCATTTAATATTAGCCTGCATTTCTATCTACGAACGCCAATAACTCTTATTGGTTATGTATCTTCATCTTGATTAGTAATGAAGGAAAATTCATTGCTTGCTTAAAAAAAAAAAATTGATTTGTTTTGATTTGATTAGTATCCTCTTTTTCAAAACTACATTATTTATAACTTAAGGTTTAAAAGGTTAATTATTTAATATTTTTATTTGAAATTAGTAATTTTAGTTGGTAAGTGCAAGGGAAAAATAAGAAATGTCATTTTCTTTAGTTTGAAAGTTTAAACATTATTCATAGTCAAATTTATTTATAAAAAACTCTCTATATAATATTGATAGAAAATTAATTTGAATAATCGATTATTTTCATTTTTTAAGTAATTCAAAAAGTATTATTTAATTAATTATTTCTTTTTAATTAAAATCTTTTTATATGGTAATTGAAAGAAAATTAAATTATTGATTTTTTAAATTTTATAAATCAAACATTATATTTATAAAAAGTAGGAATTGACTAAGTATATTAGATAAAATTTTAAGGGGAAATAATAATTTCTCCTCAAAGAGAGAGGTTTGCCCATGAAAGTGTGTCGGGCGCATAAACTCCTTAAGATTGAGCGTAGGCAGACAACTTTTGTTTTCTCACAGATAATCAAGAATGAGTTTGAAATTAAAATTGAAAGATAAATAATTATCATTTTAAATATTATTTAACAAGATAATAACTTAAAATTATTGTTTTATTTTTAATTTTTATAATTAAAATTCATCAATTTCATTCTAAAGATAATATTTAATAACAATTCAAATAATAATATTAAATAGATTGAATATATAATGTGAGACTAACTAATCTGGCATATCTTATTGACGTGGGCAGCTGTGAATAGGGTAAAAAAATTTATAAGTGAATCTATACTAAATTATAAATAAATTGATATGCATAATTTATAAGTAATTCTATCAAAATTGAGATTTTTACTCTTGTAAGTCACACAATTATTTATAATTACAATTCGGACATCAATTAGAACCTACTTAACAAAATAAAAAATAAAAAAAGTAATTAATTATATAATTGTTTGTGCAAGCAGAACCGATGTGTGAACATGATAGCACATCTCTTTAATGCACCACTTGGAGATTCAGAGACTGCAATTGGAGTGGGAACTGTAGGATCTTCAGAGGCAATAATGTTAGCTGGATTAGCTTTCAAGAGAAAGTGGCAGAACAAGAGAAAAGCTGAAGGAAAACCCTATGATAAGCCTAACATTGTCACTGGAGCCAATGTCCAGGTATTCTTTTTTAAATATTAATGATAAAAATAAAAAGAATCAATGAAAAAAATTAAGTATATTTTTCAGATTTAAATATATTAAACCACAGCATAATTAATTTCAGGTTTGTTGGGAGAAATTTGCAAGGTATTTTGAAGTAGATTTGAAGGAAGTTAAGCTTAAAGATGGGTATTATGTAATGGATCCAAAGCAAGCTGTGGAAATGGTTGATGAAAATACAATTTGTGTAGCTGCTATTCTTGGTTCCACTCTCAATGGAGAGTTTGAAGATGTAAAGCTATTGAATGATCTCTTGACAGAAAAAAACAAGCAAACTGGGTAATTCTCTCTCTTATTTTGCGTCTTAACTTTTTATTAATTGGCTTCGATTGAGAGTTTGAAAAATCAAACCTAAAAACAATTTTATTACTTTGGATCAGTGGAGGATCCTTCGGGGAGGAGGTGACAGTCGTCCTCTAAAATTTTTGAAATTTTTTTAATATTTATTAAAAAGTAATCTAAATATTTTGAAAAATGATTTTTGCCCGCTAAACTTTTTAAATTTTTTTTTTATGTTGTCCCTAAAACCAAGAGGCTAAATTGGCTACTAATTGCAGTTTAATTATAGTCACATTCATTTTAATTTTTCAATTTATATGGTACAAAAATTATTCTTATATTTATTATTATTATTATTATTTTTTTGGGTAGATGGGATACTCCTATCCATGTAGATGCAGCAAGTGGTGGGTTTATTGCACCATTTATTTACCCAGAACTTGAGTGGGATTTTAGATTACCATTAGTGAAGAGTATTAATGTTAGTGGTCACAAGTATGGACTTGTTTATGCTGGAATTGGTTGGGTCATTTGGAGGAGCAAAGAGGACTTGCCTGAAGAGCTGATCTTCCATATTAATTATCTTGGAGCTGATCAACCTACCTTTACCCTCAATTTCTCCAAAGGTATAATATTAATATAAACTTTTTGGATTAACTCATCTTTAATTTCCAGTCTTTCTTTCTTTTATGATTAAAAATCTAAACTTTGCCTTTTCTTTGCAGGTTCTAGTCAAGTTATTGCTCAATACTATCAACTCATTCGCTTGGGTTATGAGGTGAGACCAACATTAACTATATTATATTTTGATCACAAATATTGGTTTATTATAATTAAGTCATTTAAGTTTATTTTTTTTTTCCAATCAAATTTAATTAAGTTAATTTCTGTGGTCAAGTAATCGAAATGTTGATGTGATGTGCTAAATTGATTTTCAAGCACCATACCATTTGGGACCTACATAGACTAATTTAGGTGACTAGGGTAAGAGAAATTTGAGTGAACAGGAGAAAGAAATTTAGATAAAGTTGGTGTATCTGAGTTTCAAATGATTTCATTTAAGTTTAAAAAAATTAATTCAATCCAATCACATTATCATCTAACGGTGATGCAATATTTAACCTTGTTCTAACCTAAGAGTAATTTGCCACTGTGCACTTGGCCCAGTGGTAGTGCCTCTCACGGTCAGGCATGAGAGGGAGGGGGGATTTGGGTTGAAGTCTTCCTGCTAGCCCTTGAAAGGGATTTTTCCTTTCTGACTACTGGAGCCCTGGCTGAGTCAGGCCTGCACTGCTGGAGCAGTAACTTGTCTCTCATCCCTCTAACCATTAACTACTAACTTACTAATATATATCTTGTGATTAAAAAAAAAAAAAAAAACCGTAGAGTAATTGATCTTTATATAATAGTAATGTTGTTAATTTAACAGGAAAGATTTGTTAATCCTTGCAGGGTTATAAGAACATAATGGAAAATTGTAGAGACAACATGTTGGTTCTTAAGGATGGACTAGAGAAGACAGGGCGTTTCAACATTGTCTCAAAGGATAATGGGGTGCCATTGGTAGCCTTTTCCTTGAAAAACAATAGCTGCCATAATGAGTTTGAAATTTCTGAAATGCTAAGGAGGTTTGGTTGGATTGTGCCTGCATACACAATGCCCCCTAATGCTGAACATATAACAGTATTGCGAGTTGTGATTAGAGAAGATTTCTCACGCACACTCGCAGAACGTCTTGTGCTTGATATAGAAAAAGTTCTTCATGAACTTGATACCTTACCATCCAAGGTTAGTGAGAAGATTTCAGTTGCTGAAGAGAAAGAAAAGAAAGACACGATCACGAGGAAGAAGAGTGATTTGGAGACACAAAGGGAGATTACTACAATTTGGAGGAAGTTTGTTATGGATAGGAAGAAGATGAATGGCGTTTGTTAGAGGACGTTTTTATTACACGGAGACTGCTTCCTTTATAGGAGTCAAAGATTAAAGCAAATATTATTGTCAAGACTGTTAGTAGAGTATTTGTATTTTTAAGTGTGTGTTGGTATTGCTTTTGTTGCATGTATTTTTCCAAGAGAACTACGTATGCCAATCATGATTTATTTGGTATGACTACTTAAATCTTGATTGTAGTTCTTACTCAACTTCCTTCTTTCAGGGAGCTATGGACAACTCTAGCTATTTGTTATGCATCTATATATTCCAACTTGAAAAATGGATTTATGTTTTATTTTGGGGTTATTATTATTTATTCCATGTGTTTAAGCAAAGTCATGAATTGATTAATAATAATTAATTAATTCTCAACCATCATCAATTTTTTTTTGTATGACTATATAATATTCAAACTCATTGAATATGACTAATCCGCACTATAACAATTCACACTTTTTGTGGGAAAAAAATTCCCCACAAAAGGCAGAAAATTCGACACAAATTTTGTGGCAAAATACTAATTGGCCGCTGAAAATGCGATACTAAAGGATTTTGCGGCAATTTCTTATTTCGCCACTAAAGCGTATATTTTTGCGGCAAAATTTATTTCCCCACAAAAGCACATATCTTTTTGTGGTGATTTTTTTTTGCCTACATAAATGTCATTTTTTTGGCAATAATTTCTCCACAGAAAATGAAATATTTCTCATAGAAAATTAATCATAAGAAAACTTCATTGTTTTTTTGTAGAAAATAATTTGCCACTATAATAAATTTTTTTTTGCTGCTAAATAGTTATTTTGGCTATAAAAAATAATCTATAATTATATTTCAATTTAAGTCATTCCAACAAAATTAATTAAAACAGAAAAGACACTAATAAACAAATTTAATATATTGTGAACAAAATCTTACAATAACGCCATTCACATTATCAAAGTTCAACATCATTTTAAAAGTTTTCAAAGAATACAAGAAAATTCTATAAACAAATATTCTGTAAATTTAAAACCTATACTAATATGGTTATATCATCTACAAAATCATGTTGGCTCGCAAAATTTCATGCTTACTTCTAATAGTTAATATATTGATACTCTGCTTGGTTGCAAGCAAAATATGTAACATTAATCATTACTTTGATATCATTCAAATATTCTCATGGATAGTTGCAAATCAATAATGAGCTTCGTGAAAAGAAGAAGCATCAACAACCTATAACCAATTGTGTGATAGTGGCTAAACATACAAAATAATTTAAGGGCACAATGCCAATATTAAATCCTAAAATAACACTGAAGATATATATTCCACTATGTGCAGAGTTCATGCATTTTGAAGTCATAACAGTAACAAATGTGTAAAATGATGCATGTATAAGAGAATCCAAAAATATATATATAAATGCCAAAAATGACGCCAAAAATCTATAAAGGAATTCAAAGATGATGCCAATACCATTCTCACGAGAAGTTTTTGCGCCTAGTGAATGACCAAAACATGTATGAAAGATCAATTACAAGGACACAGTTTTAACAAATAAGACGAAAAAAAAAATCAATCCAAAAAATGAATTTTCCTTGGTACGTAAAACAGTATATATATATATATACACTATTGGTAGTTCCACTAATTTGTGTATTTCTTCTCAAATCTGTATCATTTGATCTTCAACATGTTGGGGAAGCATAATACTCAAGTTTCTTTGATCCCTTGCCCTCTCGATATAGTTTGCATTATCCAAATGATAAGGATGAAACGTAAACCACCACAGCAACACATGCTACACTGTGATTATATAAACCATACAACAAATACTTGGGCCATAAACACTTGACACAAGACATTAAGCATAAAAATCATAATCCAACAATCCAACAATGTATATTCTCCTAAGGATCCTCAATCATATTTCATAGCATCATTACATTCACAATTAATGTTACAATAATATCAATTAAACAATTCAAGAAATGCAACATGAAAGTGTAGTGCTTGAGGTTAAAGATGACAAGAAGAATACAAAGGTACCTTGATCAGGAAATGTTTTTACAATGCTTACAACCTCATCTTTTGATATTCCATCCTTCTCATACATTATGTGGACAAATGTTCACAATATCTTCATGATTAGGCTGCCTGTAGCACACAATATTTTGGATGTCAATTTAGCTCAATTGATTTTAGAACCAAAATGACTGGTTTCCAGAAAATCATAGAACCATTTGAAATAATAATAAATCAAATACTGTGGTCAAACATAAGGCTGAATATAATAACCCCAATCATGATACAGAGAAAAGTATCCAAGTCACCAAAAAAAAAAAAAAAAAAAAAAAAAAAATTTAAAGTCTTATAAGAGACCCAAGAAGCAGTTATTGTAATTGGTCTTGTAGGAAAAGTGAAGTGAAAGTTACTTAACTGGTTGTTTTAATCACACTCATATGCTAATCAAAGTGCATTAGAGACTCTAATTTGTTGCCTTTCAAACATTCATATGATAATCAAAGCAAAACTAACTAAAAATTAATAAATCAAATACAGAGAAAGGGCTCAGAAAGTAATGATTAATTAACATCAATAAGAACACTTCTGAAATTTCATAGTTTGATGGTGTGATTTTAACCATCATTGCGCTTTCCATGAACAAATTAAATTCTTTAAAAACAAATAAAATTCCAAAAAATAAAGAATAAAGTCATCGGGATAAAAATATTTTTTCAATACATCAAATGACATATATCATCACAGACCAGTTTATAGATTTCACAATCTCACCTTTGTCTTCTCTTTAAGAAGCTTTTTTTTTTATCAGTGCTTGAAAACCATTCCCAAAAGGAGAAGATACCACAAAACTTGAAACCAAAATACTACAACTTTACATATCAAGTTATATTTCTTGGTCTTAAAAATAATTGAAATAAAACCAATTGGGCTGTAACTAAACCAAAAAAGACCCAAGTATCAAAATACCCTCACCTAAAAGCTGAATATAACTAACTAAATACATAAATAAAACTCAGTAGAATGTGAAACCAGAGTCTGACTGCTCATAAATGTTCCCCCAACAGATAATCATTATATGATAAATATCAGGAAAGCTGAGAAAGCGTATTCCAAGGAAAACAAAATAAATCTAATTTCATAAGTATTCCAGGGAAAACAAAATATATCTAATTTCATAATTTCCTTATTTGAGAGTCAGTGTTCCTTCTATAAATCTGACTTACTTGAAGTTTACCCAATAATTTTATCAATGTCGAACTCGACATCGTCTCTAGCCAAAACAAAGATCTGTGACAAACGAAACCTGCGATCCTTTCTGCGGGCGCAAAACTTTCTTGTGTTATTATTATTATTAAAACTTTTTAATTCTAAATATTTTTTAATTTTTAATTTTGATATTTAGTGGCAAAAGTTTTGATTTTCCCACTATAGTAAACAATTTGTGGTGAAAAAATATTTGGCCACAATAATAGGCAATTGGCAAAAGTTCCTAATAAAATTTCGCCACAAAAAACTTGATTTGTTGTAGTGCCTGCCGGAGGATTCAATATCAATTGATTCTCTCACCAGCGGCGGATCTATTTTTTCATTTTTCATTTTTTTTTACCCTTTAACTTTTAAATTTTTTAAAATAAATTATTATTCAATCCTGAAATCTATTAAAATTAATAAAATAATCATTTTATTTTTAAAAAATAATTTTTTAATCTCTAATTCATAATATTTCTTTTTAAAATTTTTTACATCTTTTCTAAAAAATTCTGCGTGATTCTCTTTCATGTTTTACCAACCAATAAGCTCAGAATAAAGCGTAAAACATTGATGGTGTGTGAAGCAATCTGAAGGTTCCTCTTAATTTCAAACACCCACTTTCTCCATTTATGACAAACTAGGTAAATTACTCTAATACTCATGAAATTTAATACAATTAAAAGAAATTATTAAGTAAGAAAATTTATATAAAATATAATTAAAATGAAAAATAACATAATCTTCTTATTTATATAAAATATAATAAAAATAAAAATATATTTATGTGAATTCACTTGTATTTGAGTAGAATTAATATATTTTCGTACTACTTAATAATTTTGCTATAATTAATACTTTAATTTCAATAATTTTAAAATTAATATTTTTAGTTTCTAAAATTCATCAAGGGTTAATATTTTAATCCTTATTTATAAAATTATGAAATTTATGCTACTTTTGTTCCTAACATTTTAGTTTATATAACATTTTCATCCCTAAAAATATAAAATATAATATACTTTAGACATTTAATTATATATTATAGAATATTTTTTATTTATTTTAACCTTTCAAAATTTAGCACCTTTTTCGAAATTAGTTTAAGGACTAATAATGCTAATTTTAAAATAACGGGAATTAAAATGTTAATGTCAAATCTTGATAGTATTACAATAATTTACTCATTGCTCTTTTCATAGCATTCCAATAAGGCTATATTTCTTCGGCCACTGTACTTGTTTTTGCATTCTTATATTCTTATTGCTGTTACTTTGCGGAAACATGAGAAATTTTTAAATAAATTAATTCATTAGATCAAAATATGAATTCATTAATGAGGTTTTGATATATTAATGTATTAATTATAATATATATTATATGATTTATGTAATAATTTAATATATTCACTTTATGATATAATTATTATTTAATATATATAATTATTATTAGTAGTTCATAATTTAACATGATAAATTAGGTTTATAAATTTTTTTTTAATGAAAACACTAAATTTTTAGTTTAAAACTTTTATTTCATTGTATATCTTATTTTTTATATCATATTATTTTTTATGTGTATTATTTATGAAAAATATTTACTATTAAAATATTTTGAAAAAAAATAATACGACGCATAAAAAAGATAAAAAACATGAAATGTAACACTTAATAAAATAAAGAATATGAATTTCTAAAATTTTGCATCATTCAAATCCCATGATATTTTATCAAATCATTGTCAAAATTAATTTTAAAAAGTTTGGGGATCAATTAATTGGTTTTGAGGGGAGATATATATAATTGATAACCTATATGTCCAGAGGATAACATATAGGTTGTGTATTATCCTCTTGAAATGTTGTAATATTAGAGATCTATATAAACATTGAATATTCAAATTCTTTAAATTAAATCCCATAAAACAAATGATGATTTGAAAGAGAAAAGATTAGCCACAAAATTTTGAAGTTTATGAAGCCAATAATTAATTTAGTAATAAATATTACTTATTCTCTCACTCACCCGTGACTTTTTCCATGTAAATCGCCCTTAAGAACTGATCCACACACCCATTTACTCAACTTATTTAATCTAAAAACTTCAATTCTTTCATATAACCCTTTGTTTTATTTTCTTTAATTATTCTTCTTTTTCAATAATCTCTCTTTTTTCTTTTACACAAACACATAAAATATGGCTCTCTCTAAGACTGCATTAGACACAGATGTCTCTGTTCATTCAACATTTGCCTCTCGATATGTTCGAGCTTCGCTTCCCAGGTTATTTATTTATTTATATATTAATTTTATTGATCAATTGGGTTCTTATATAGACTTGTTAGTGCAACTTTATAGCTCTGAAAACAACTCTAATATTATTAGATTAAAGCTCAATGAATTTTTATAATTAGAAAGGATATGAGTCATCACTTCAGCTTGTAAAGACTTTGATGTGTACGCCCTAAGCTACTTTCAATAGGGTCAATTGAATTAGTGTTAAATTAAACAATGAATGTTAATGTATCCCCCACAATTAAATTGGCAAATGCTATTTAGGATGTTTAATTTTTGAATTGTTTGCATTTTATTTTAGTGTTACAACTATTTAAATTTGATATCATACTTATTATTTTTTTTTATGATTTCACCATTAGAAATTAAATTCAAATTTACTTAATTTCAAATTTTCTGTGTTCAAATAGATAATTAAAACAAAAAAATAAAAATTGTTTCAGGTTCAAGATGCCGGAGAACTCAATCCCGAAGGAAGCAGCGTACCAGATCATAAACGACGAGCTAATGTTGGATGGAAATCCAAGGCTTAATTTGGCTTCATTTGTGACTACATGGATGGAACCTGAATGTGATAAGCTTATTATGGCTTCTGTCAACAAGAACTATGTTGATATGGATGAGTACCCTGTCACCACTGAGTTGCAGGCAAAATTCATTATTTCAATTCTACATATCTTTTAAATCATATATACATGTTCATTTTTCTGTTATTACGACTCTGGTTGTAATTCTAACTTACCATCTCACAACAGATGCATGGACATGATTTCATTCGTTTCTCATTGTGGCTATTTTTGACAAGTTGCTTTTACACTGTCTGGGACTAGACAAATTATGGTTTACGTGTAAGCTGACACGAGGATACTTCTGACTAACTAAAGAAAAATGATTAAAATTCTCTCATTTTCATCTCAACATGATAGATCATGTTAATATAATCTCTACCATTAAATGAAAAATAAACTGTTGAGATTTATTTGAAATATATAATTTTAAATTTGTGATAGTAGGTAGTTACAGTGCAAAAATAAATTTCAACCATTCATTTTTTTTATTTAACGGTAGAGATTGTATTAACATGACCAATCATGTTTGAATGAATATGAGAGGATCCTAATAAAAAAAAAAACATTGAAGAAGTAGATCGAAATTAATTAATACCAAACATATCTGAGTTAGAACTCATTGGATTTATATAGTTTCCTATAGAGCAATGACAATTTTTATTACATGATTCATTTCATGAATATAAATATATATTTCTAAATTTTTATGCAGAATCGATGCGTGAACATGATAGCACATCTGTTTAATGCACCACTTGGAGAATCAGAGGCTGCAGTTGGAGTAGGAACTGTGGGTTCCTCGGAGGCAATAATGTTAGCTGGATTAGCTTTCAAGAGAAAGTGGCAGAACAAGAGAAAAGCTCTAGGGATGCCCTATGATAAGCCTAACATTGTCACTGGTGCCAATGTTCAGGTACCGATATGCATGCACAAAAGCCAACTAATTAATTATTCCAATTTCAAAATCAACCAAACAACTCTTCGATTTTCTTATCTTTGATTGTACTACTGAGTAGTTTTGCTGTTAAAATTAACCTCTTTTTAGCAAAATCCGACTATTTTATATTTGGTAATTACATGATCATTCGCATTTCTTGAATTTTGGAATATATTGAGTAGATTTTTTAATGTTGTAAAGTTTATATGAAGGTTTGCTGGGAGAAATTTGCAAGGTACTTTGAGGTGGAATTGAAAGAAGTGAAGCTAAGGGAGGACTATTATATAATAGACCCCGAAAAGGCAGTGGAGATGGTGGATGAGAATACAATTTGTGTAGCTGCTATCCTTGGCTCCACTCTCAATGGAGAGTTTGAAGATGTAAAGAGATTGAATGAGCTTTTGTCCGAGAAGAACAAGGAAACTGGGTACTCTCTTAATTTTCTTTCCATTTATACATATATATATTCATATAAGAGTTTCTAATGCTGGATAAATAAATATGTAAGAAGTTATAACAAAGTAATTCTATAAGATGTAGTGTACTTGTTGGATCTAATAAGTACCTTGTATATGTATTAAGAAATTTTATGGCTTGAATCTTTAGTATTCTCTTATTTATTATCTGTGTTTACTCTAAAGGCAAAATATGTAGAATTACACACATCTATTCTTTTGCAGATGGGATACTCCAATCCATGTGGATGCAGCAAGTGGTGGGTTTATTGCACCATTTTTATATCCAGAACTTGAATGGGATTTTAGATTACCATTAGTGAGTAGTATTAATGTTAGTGGTCACAAGTATGGACTTGTTTATGCTGGTATTGGTTGGGTCATTTGGAGAAGCAAAGAGGACTTGCCTGAAGAGCTCATCTTCCATATTAATTACCTTGGAGCTGATCAACCCACCTTCACCCTCAATTTCTCCAAAGGTATTTAAAATCATATCCAATCAGAATTAATACTAGTAGCCAGCTATTCATAGTTAATTAACTTGATTGCTGTATTACAGGTTCTAGTCAAGTTATTGCTCAATATTATCAACTAATTCGCTTGGGTTTTCAGGTATGTTCAATATCTCCAATACATTACATTTCTGATTTGACAAATGAATCAATTTTTGATGGTTTTATTTAGGGATACAAAAACGTTATGGAAAATTGTAGAGACAACATGTTAGTACTTAAAGAAGGATTGGAGCAAACAGGCAGATTCAACATTGTTTCAAAAGATATTGGGGTACCATTGGTAGCCTTTTCATTGAAAGACAATAGCCATCACAATGAGTTCGAACTTTCCGATATGTTAAGGCGGTTCGGATGGATTGTTCCGGCGTATACCATGCCTCCTGATACCCAACACATAACGGTGCTTCGAGTTGTTATACGGGAAGACTTTTCTCGCACCCTTGCAGAGCGCCTTGTGAATGATATTCAAAAGGTTTTACATGAGCTAGATACCTTACCATCCAAACATTGCACTAAGATTTCAATTTGTGGAGATAACAAGGTTGTTGTCAAGAAAACTGCTATAGAAACACAAAGGGAGGTTACTACAGTTTGGAGGAAGTTTGTTATGGAAAGGAAGAAGATGAATGGTGTTTGTTAAAGATAATTTCAAGAATCTATTTATTAATTCTTGGGGATTTTATTTTATTTTATTTTTTACTACGGTTCCTTTTTTTTTTTTTTTTTTTTTAAAGTTTACTATGATTCTAATTGATGAGAGAATCATTGAGATTTTGGATTTGAATTTTGTTTTTGTTTTTCTTGTTTTATTCATGATTTGTTAATAGCTTATATTGTACTGGCAACAATTTGAATAAGAACAATCCATTTTGTTTAAGGCTTCAAATGAATGTATTTTTTACACAACAAATGTTTTTAGAATTTAATTCTTATTTTGTTTGATTGTTCATTGAGAGAAATTTTTGGCCCAATATTTATGAATTTAGAACCTTTGGGTTTTGATTGGTACTGAAAAGGATACTCCACAAAACTTTTTTAAAAAGATTGAGGAGGTAGACAGTCATTTTAAAAAAATAAATAAATTATATCATATTTTTATACATATTAATGATTTTTCAAAATTTTTGGGATGATTGTCACCCCATTCTCTGGGATTTATTATTAAAGTGGAATCCATATGATATAACTAATCAAAAACTTAGTATGATGGAAGACCTTAATTGGCCAATTTAGGAATTACATAATTTATTAATCATACAATGAATCATTGGTATGGATTCATCATTGGCAGTGGGATCCATATGATATAATTAATCAAGGCAGGGTAAATGCAAAAAATAATAAAAAGGGAGAATAATTATATTATTTAAAAAATAATTTTCTTAGAATTTTTTTTTTCTTTTTATTTGTTAAGTACTGGTCTAAATATTACATTCCACCATGAACATCTTTATCTACTGAATAAAGTTTATAAACTAATTACAATATTTAACAAATTAAATATCCAGATCTAAACTAATTGTTAGGCAAACATACAAATCTACAAAAATCCAACAACATTAAAAATAATTGCTTGGTTTCTTTAAGATTCTGTTTAAGGACAAGAATTGAAATGAGAATTTCAATTTCAATCTCAATTTTAATTTTCTAGAATTAAAATTCTGTTGAAATTGTAATTCTAACGTTTGTTTCATACAAAAAATTAGAATTAAAATTGAAATTAAATAAAAAATTGATAACGATGAAAGTGTTTGTTTGAGTTGGAAGTGGTGGTGGACCACCGGCTGTAGCGGTGGGGGTGGTGGTGGATCGCCGGCGATGACGGTCCGACGAGTTATCGTCGCCGACGGTGATGGTCCGGCGAGTCATCATCGCCAGCGATGACCGTCAGGCGAGCCACCGTCACCGGCGGTGACTCTGGAGATGGAGGTAGCGGTGACGGTGGTGGGAGAGAGAATTGTAGTGGTGATTATGAAATTGTAATTCTTATTATTTGAAGAAAATATATTATAAATATTTTAAAAATAATTAAACTATTAATAAGTGAGTAAGAAAATAAAATTATTTAAGTTAATAATCAATTTAGACTAGGATAATTAATTGAGTTTATATTTGGTAAAATTATATATGGAAATAATAATTTTTACAATTTAGTAACTAGATAATAATTCTTAACATTTTTTAAAATTAAATTTATATCTAAATAATTTATGATAAATTGAAAATTAATTATTTTTTAAATTTTAACATGTCAAAATGAAGTAAATTTTACAAGAATTTTATTAACTATTTATTTATAATTTTTGAACCTAAAATAAATATTTTATGAATTTTTAAATATTTAAATATATTTATAAAAATAAATAAATAAAAAGTTTCTAAGAAAATAAGCGAAGGAGGGACACTCTGTTTCATTTTTATGATTTTAAAGTTATATTTGCGCATTCGAAAAGAAAAGGTGTCAATGTGATATTTTCACTATAATTCAAGGATATTTGCACATTTTCTCTAATTTAAATATGATCATAGTTCGGTTTAAAATTGAAAGATGAGCGAAATCGAATTGGGTAAAACTAAAATCAAACTAGTCAAAATCATAATCAGTGTTAAATTGAAATCGAATCGTGACTATAAGATTTAGTTTTAATTCTAATATTTTTTTACTAAACTAAAACAGACAGTTTTTATTCGGTTCAAATTGAAAAATAAAAAATTTATTCAATAATTTAATAATTTTTATATACTAGATTAGAAGTAATGCTATAAAATTAATTTAATTTAAACTTAATTAAAATTAATTGACATTGTAAATAAATCATATATTTAATATATAGGTATCATATTTATTAACAAAATTAATTTATAAATAAATTCTTTGTTGATTTTCATCTAAACAAGTTCACATGTTTAAAATTAAACATTCAAATTATTACATTATCCACTCTTGTTTATTTATTTTTATTTTTATCAAAATATAGACTCATTCAAGATGTAGGTTAAATTAATTATTAGATTCGATTCAATAATTTTATAGTCCTTTTTTTCTCAAAGTTTTTATTTTAAACATTAATTTTTTATAAATTCAGTTTGAAAGCGAAATCAAAACCAAAACTATAATTGAAACTGAAACTGAAACTGAAACTGAAACTATCTCGAAATCGGCACGTAACCGTCTTTTAAGATTTCAGTTCAAATTTACATATTTTTTAAATAGAAACCGGTAGTTTCGAAATCATGATCATGCCTAATATAATCACATTGCCAATTAAATAGTTTCAATGATCATCGTGTTTCTATTTTCTAGACGATTAAAAAGTTAGATTGTTAAAATTTCTCACCTTATTTAGTGATGAATTTATTATTAGGCTCATTATGTGCATTTGACCCATCGTTTTAAGTTTGGATCTATTTACATGGGCTTGCTCCAAGTTTAGGTCCAACTAAAATATTGGGTTCAATAGTAAATTTTTGGACCAACATCAACAATGCCCCAACAACTCTTTTCCTTAGAAAGATGAAGGGTTGCACCTTCTCGCTTCTATCGTTATTAACAGTTAAAAAGAATATGAGTTTTGAATCATATAGAAACTGAACGATCACATCTCCAAGAGCCTAATTAAAACTTCTCCATTTCATTTTCACTTTTACTTTCAAGTGAAAATTCTCCTATTCTCTCTCTAAACTTTTAGGCCAACTTAATCTCTCCAAGACTTGCTTTTCAAGATCTCCAAAAGTTCTTCAATCTTAAAGTAAGTTACTTGATTTTTTTTTCCTATTTTGATCTTCCTTTCAGTCTAGATTTTGATTAAATCCTATTTTTCTGTTTCGGCCAAAATGACTAAATCAAAGGAAAAAAGAAGTTCTCCACGTTCGTGTACCAAAAAATAGCATATGATAACCACAACCAAATCTACATATCCAATCTCTTTTAAGGTTATAGTTCCTTTCAAGTCTCATTGTAACTCTTGAAATTTCTTTTATTTGTATGTATTCTGAAATTCTTGTAATAATATATATAAGATTTGTTATAGACTGTTTGTTTTGGAAGTGAGATTTGTTTGTTTTGATTTGAATTACAGAGTTTGTGTTTGTGCAGAATTTTGTGAACTTATGTTCAAGGCTTTAAAGACAGAATTTAGGATATGTTGTAGTCTCATGTGTCTAATTTAAGTAAAAGGAAGAATCGAGGCATTTAGACTTCTGTAGCTCAAGATAGAGCTGGTTTAGCATATGTTGCCGAAGTGAATTTTTTCAGCTTCTGTCTTGAACAGTGCACGTGAATAGTGCTCGTGAACAGTGCACATGAACAGTACGTATGAATAGTGCACGTGAATAATACTCGTAAATAGTAGCGTGAACAGTGCATATAAACAGTGCACGTGAACATTAAAATCTTTTTTTTTTTTTTTGTAGTAGCTTCTTTTCACATTCATTTTTCTTTTTTCCTTCTTCTCTCTTCTTTTCCATTTCCTATTTCTCTCTACCATAAGTCATTTTTTTTTTCATTTCTAAGGTTTTAATACTCCAATTAAGCCTTATTAATACTAAAAAACATAAATTAAGGACTATAAGAGCATCAATTCAAGCCAAATTCTTCAAAAAAATTTTGGAGAAGAAAATAAGATAATTTTCTTAAATTTTCTCTCTTGCTCGAGTTAAGTTCTATGTTAGCTAGAATAGTTATTTTTAAGTTGTAGGTGATTTTTTGTGAGCATTAATTGCTAATATTTATGGTTAGATTTAGTAGTTATGAGGATTTATGATTTAATTAATGCTATTAATTATAGAGACTCTAAGGAGCTTATAATTTATGGAGGAATAATTTATGTGATTGTTTTGAGAAAATCCTAAATTTTGGAATTTTGAAAATTTTTATTTAGGAGAAGAGAACTCAAGGAATTAAGGATCCTTTTGAATTTAAGCAAGAGTTGAGCTTGACTAGAAAGCTTTTTGGTGTTAAGAGGTAAGTGTGGATTTCGTTTCATGTGTATGATTCTCCATATGAGAATTTTTGCTAAAGTATATTATATTCATATATATGTATCTGTTATTTATGAGTTCAATTTATTGAAACCCTCCTTAAATAGAATCTTTGAATATTGATAATGACTTGGTTATTTTCCTTGGACCAAGTTCATTAATAAGCTTTTGTTATGCATAATATGATATGTGATTCATATGTGATGATCTCTTGATCACTTTTAATTATTGTTGAATTAATACATGATATATATATCACGGAACATACATTATAAAACGTTTTTCCCAATGAGAGTTAATTCATTGGTCCAATGTGCACAGAGAAAACCTGGCTGATAGAGTATAGTATCAGTGTTCCACCTAGAGAGGATCACGAGCTCTACGCAAGCATATGTGCCACGTGAAGGTAGCAAGGCTATCCAAACGTTATGATATGATATCAGTTCTATGTTATGTTTATTTAATAATGTCATTCTTTATAGGCATTTATATTCTTAAAAAGAATTATGATTGGATATTCATATATGTATTATGAGAAGATTGGATAGTGCTACCCTTTGTAAGCACTTATGATATTAATGTATATGTTAAGATTTCTTTCTAGTACCCTGATACATGTTCAAGATTTGCTATTTAAGTATTCTATATATGTTATTTATTCTGATTGTTCGCATCTTACTAAATTGAAGGCTCACCACTCTTCTATGGATTTCAGGTTCTAGCTTAGCTCGAGAGAGAGTTATTCCTGGAGATAAATATTCATGTCTATGAGAAGTATACTCTTAGTAGCTCCGTAGATGTGTGTGATGTTGCTTATTCTTTTGTTGCAATG
>CANXYC013082740.1:0-10596 GCA_948193065.1 Aleurites moluccanus | reverse complement strand
CTAATTTTCTTTTCTACCTTCAAATATCATGTTTATTTCCATAAAACTCGAAGGGGTGTGAAATGATCATTTTACCCCCAGTTCACCAAAAATTGAGTTCTTCCTGATTTCTTCCTAACAGCCTTTAAAGCACTTTTACATATGTAAAACTTTCTAAAACATGTATAAACATACAATTTAAACATAAACATGCATAATACATAACTTTCAATCATATCAAATATCTCTTAAGTTTGCCCTTTAAGGCTTAAGTTCTAAGCCTTTAAACTGGGGTGTTACAAAATCCTTTGCTCCAATCAACAATCTATTGATGGAAATGGATGAAGCTAAGTAAATAATCAAGTTTTCTATCAAATTTCATTCAATTTGGTTAAGAAATGGAGAAGAAATAAAGATGAAGAATGGAAGAATGGTGCACGGCAATGGAGGAAATGAAATGGGGAAGAAGAAACTGAAATGTTGATGGCCTAAATAAGTCAAAATCAATTGTAAAATTATAACTGAATCCTCTAAATTCCAACCTTTAAACTTTGGCCCTTAAACATTCTGTAATTTATTATGACAATTCTGTCAGGATTTAAATATAAGTGTGGAAGTGTATAGGCTTATTTTAATTTATCCTTCTTTATAAAAATGGTTATGGAGTCATTCTGTAACTCTAACCGATCACTTTCCACTATTCACCTTGAATTTCCCTTTATTTACAAAAATGCCATTACTTACCTTTTCAGTGTTCCTAAATTATTTTCACTTCTTTCTTTTTACCAAAATTACACATAAATTATGGTCATATTTTACCCCCAGATCAACTTCATAAATTTTTTCGTTGACCGGACTGCTAATTTCTCGGTAGTGTTCCCGACACCGCCAATTTTCGAAAAAGTTTTAAATTTGCTTTCTAACTATGTCTCTAAAATTATTTCCCATCAATTCAAGAATAATGGACCACATACTAAGAATTAATTCATGCATACATGTTATGGCTTTCTAGGGTATTACAACTACCCTGTCGGAGAGGCATCTCTGTCAAATCCATGTGTAAATTAGGTCAATGGAAAACAATAACAATATCTAGTATTTATTAGGAACATTACAGTACACTCAATCTAAACTTATCCAATTGCATTGATTCTTTTTCCTACTTAAACTAGACATATTAAAGTCTAACATATCCAAAATTCAGCAATGTTAAAGTTCTACATATCATATGGTGTCAGTTTGAACTCAACCCTACTGCTAACACTGTTGCCTGCATTATGCTTGAAATCTTATTCTGGCAGATACTGTTCTTTTGCTAATAACTCAATCAATACTTAACCAATTACTATAATTCCTTTTCCTATTGAAAATAGACACATAAAATATAACATATTCAAATTTTAGAATTTTTGGATCATTGAACAATTATTAGTGAATTTCCAAAGTTAAATTACTGCCTTGAAATCTCTATCCAGACATACCCTGTTTCCGTGCCTATAATTAATTTTGTACTCATCTAATTAAAAAACCATTTTACAAACATTTAGATAACACATAAATGATCATTTTTCATGTTTAACACTTTCTATAATTCAGAATTTAAGTTCCTCATATCTATAAAACCCTGTAACCTATGTTATGTTAAACAGTCATTCCAGGCAGTCTACACTTATGACCTAATATCTCATAAAACACAAATCTAATTACAAATACAAACTTATAGATAAGACATAAATTAACACGTTTCATGTTGAATACTTCTTCTAATTTTGTCTCTATCATTATGTACAATAAAAACATAGTAGCATTTTCTTGAAAACATAATTCCAGATCAATCACAGTTTTTAACCAATAACTCTTTCCTCACTTTGAATTTTCCATATTACTTTTACAGACATATAAATAACATATTTATCTACAATTGTTATGTTTTAACTATCTTCAAATTCAATCATTAAAATTTTAGAATATTAACCACAAATTACTGCCTCAAATCAGCTTTCAGAAACTTTATAAACCCTAGCTCATTCTTTACATTTTTAACTTAATCACTTCAATTATTTGCCAAATCAAACCTTAGATCTCTTAAATAAAATTAAAAATTATAAGTTTAGAATCATTACCTCAAATCAAAATACTTGAATCCCACTTCCTTTTGCTCCACCAAAAGCTTGAACACAATTTTCTATCCTATTTTCTTCATAAAGCTTTTTCCTTCTTCAATTTACTATCTATTTTTGGTTGATTCTTTGGAGAGGTTGGAAGACTTATTTTCTTTGGTTGTTTTTCTTCTTATGGTTCAACCACTTCACCTCCATTTGCTATTTCCATCTTCTCCTATATGTACAAAGCTAAAATAAAATAAAAATGAAGACAAAAGTTAGAGCTTTCTAGAATTTTGGTGATTTGTCACCTATTTAATTAATTAATAAATCAATTAATCATTTTTCTATCAAAAAATTATCTCCTTCACCACCATGGCCGGCCACCTAGTTTATTTCTAGAATGGGTGAGTCCCATAACTTTGTTTAATTGTACTTTTGACCCAAAAATTTTTTATTTGTATTTTTTACCCCAAAATTTTCTATAATTTATTCTATCTATTCTGTTTTGATTAAGCCTCAAGTTTAGGGAGTGAAATATCCTATTTTAAGTTGTTCTATCATTTAAAAATAGTTTTGAGTTATTTCTGAATTTCAGATAGTGGATTTTCATAATTACCCCTAAAGTTGCCTTTATTTATAATTTTGCCATTACTCTTATTTTCAGTATTCCACAATATTTTCCAACTCTTTATTTTCACCATAATTGCACATAAAATTAACTTATTTAATCTCCCTAAGTCCAGGTCAGAAATTCTTAAATTTACTAGACTGCTATTTTCTCGGCTGTGTTTCCAACACCGACAATTTCTGGAAAAGTTTTGTATTTGCTTTCTAACTGTTTCTCTAAGATTATTTTCCATCATTTCAATGCTTTTAAACCATAAACTGAGAATCAATTCATGCATACAAGATGGGGCTTCCTAGGGTATTACATTCTACCCCCCTTTCAATAAAATTCGTCCTCGAATTTTCTGATCCAATACTGTAATAATCGATATATGTACCTCAACCAATTATCTTTGTAAATATTTTCTCTATATTACTTATCATCTTACTTAGACTAATGTGTCAAATTCAATAGTCTTGTTATCATTTGCGCTATTCCGTAATTCTCATATCATTTCTTATCAGTATACGATCTATAATCCATAGACATTTTATAATGCAGTACTTAGAATTTTAATGTACTATACCTTAATATTTTCAATCACCTTAGCAATATCATTGCATTAATCTTTTATTTTTATATTTTATCATTTCGACCATTAACTCGTTTCCCATAAGCATATTCCCTAAACTTCAATAATCAATAACTTAATATTCATTTACTCAGATTTTGAATCTCAATAATCTGTTATGTATACCATTATAGGAACTATTAGTATATAATTTACTTCTCATTTTACTTAATTGCTATAACATGTATCTATTCTTTCATTACAATCATAATCTTAACTTTTCACTATTTTATGCCTCAATAGCTCCATATTCTCTATTATTTGGAATCATCTATCATACTTACTCATCATCATTCCACTCATTCTATCATTCATTCATTTACAATAACATTATTGTTATTTTGCTATTACTTATAACACATATTGAAAGTTGATACTAACATAATCTATATTAACTTATCATATACAGATTCAATTTGTATAGTAATCTCTTTTAATCACTTTCAATTCTCATTTACTTTCAATTTACTATCACTTTTATCAATTTTCATTGAGCACTTTTTTCTATTTTACATAAGAAATTTATACACACATTTATATAACTAGAAGATGAAAATCATAATGGATAACGGTGATAGCTATATTAACGGATAACTTCAAATGACGAGACGGGAATCCTATGCTCCATAGTACACTTATTAACTCATTGATACTTATGACACATATTCTAAACCTTTAGCTCTGATACCACCTCTGTCATGACCCACTTTTGGACCGCGATGGTCCTAGGGTACGGGTAGACCTAAGGTCATCGGAAACCCGTAGAACCCATGAACAATCCACTTATCAATCATTCAATCAATATTATCTCATTCAGCAATGCTTAAATCCCACTTATTACTTTTAAATTTTACAGAAATTTTGCCAGAGTTTCCTTTGTAATTTTAACCTTATTCTCGACCCAAAATTGTGTCTTTCATAAATTACACAGCCTGTAATAAAAATTATTTTTACACTCCCAATAATTTGCCATCTTTATACTCTCAACTTCACAGTTTCTCAAACATACATAGCACTTCTGAATCTCTTTTAAAACATATAAATATTATTTTAGCATTTTCAGTATCACTGTGTCTATCACTTTACTATCATTGTCATTATCAATCATTATACATTACACATTACATTTTTTTTAATGCCACTGAATTATCAATTATTTCAATGTTTATACATCATTATAGTACTCAATCATCTAATTATACACAGTACAATGGAGCTCTAAAAATTATCACTAATGACCTTTAACAAATACAATTCTACCTCGATGTACTTGACATCTCAAGTCGGAAAAGAAATTGACTTGGAATTAACTTCCTCTTATCTCATCCCTGTAAAAATTATAAACCACTATTTGGTGAGTATAAAATACTCAATGAGCATGTATACATCATTAAATATGAGATATAAGCTTATGATAATAAAAGATATCAATGTAAGTCAAGTGCAAATAAATGTAGTGAAGAATATCAGTATATTCAATTTGCTTGTCCAAGATTAATTGATTTGCACACCAAATATCTTTGGAAGTTTGGAACAGGTAATGTAATACCCTATAAATTCCTAACTCTCATGCATGATTTAATTCTCAGTTTGTGGTTCATTAGTCTTGAAATGATGGGAAATAATTTTAGAGACACAGTTAGAAAGCGAAGAAGTTTCTTTTCCGAAAAGCGGCGGTGTAGGGAACACTGTAGAGAAATTAGCAGTCCGATCAACAGAAGAATTTCTAAAGTTGATCTGGGGGTAAAAGATCAACATAATTTATGTGTAATTTTGATAAAAAGAAAGAAGTGAAAATCATTTAGGAACACTGAAAAAGTAACTAATGGCAAAATCATAAATAAATGAAAGTTTAAGGTGAATAGTGGAAATTGGTTGGTCGGGGTTACAGAATGACTCCAAAACCATTTTTATAAATAAGTATAAATTAAAATAAGACTATTAACTCCCCACTTTGAAATCCAATTCCATATAGAATTGACAGAATAAATTACAGAAATTTTTTGGACCAAAGTGCAACTTATGGAAATTTGAGGATTTAGTTGTAATTTACCATTTGATTTTTGTATATATTTTATACTTAGGAAATATTTGCCATCATCTTCTTCCTTGGCCGAACCATTTTCCTTGCTTCTTCCTCCATTTCTTCTTCATTTTCCAACCAAATTTCTTAAAGAAAACTCGAAACCAATCATTGTTCTTCCATTCTCCATCAATTTGCTAGAAAACTTAAAGGAAGTCAAGGATTTATTGAAGATAGGATTTGGATCATACACTCTATTTGGGTAAGAAGTTATTTTGTTTAATTTTATTGATTAATTAGATGTTATTTAGGTTGAATTAGATGGGCTTGGTGTTATATTGCATCAATTGATGCAAATTTATAGAAATGCCTAAATTGTATAGTTATATTGAAGTTGTAAGAACGGGTTTGATGATTTAGTGTTTAAATTTGTTAATTGATGTTAGAATAGGTTAATTGGATGTGAATAGGTGATTAATTGATGGTTTATTTGATGTAGAATTGAAGTTTTGACAAGGTTGCCATATATAGGCCATTTGGTGATTTTTGGTGGAATTAGCTTGTTCAAAGTAATTTGAAGCATTAGGTGAGTTTATAATGCATCAAATAACATGCCTGATTGATTGAATTGATGATTGGAACCCTATGGTAAAACCTCACCTTTGGCCGAATTGCTTGCACTATTCACATTGCTCATTTTCCTTTGATTTTTTTCTTGAATTCCCATGACAATTTGATCCATTTTGATGTCGCTTATTTGTGTTTCTTTGATGCTTATACCATTTTTGATAATGTAGTTTGTGGTTGATTGAATTGGGCAAGTCAATGTTGCACCTAAACCTAACCTATTGGCTTGTCATTGCATGCCCACCATGTGTTTGATGAAATGCCTAGTTCATTTGCCTTTGGCCTATTGCTTTGTATTCCATAGGCCTACCATTTGAATGCCATTGTCGCCAGTGACATTGGCATGCCAATTGGCCCGCCGATTTTCCTTGCCGAACCAACTTTTGTTCCATATCTTTGTTATTTACTGTAACCTTTATCCTTGCTTGAATATTGTATCTTGCTATGCCTTTGATCCAAATACAATGTGAATTGAAAGATATTGATTATATTGACAGTGATGATACCATTATTGTATAATGGTGTCTATTGACATGTTATCCATTTATATTGACCTAAATGTGGTTTGACAGAGCTGCCGCCCCGACAGGGTAGTGGGTACATACTGTCGGCAATGTGTACATTGATATTGATGCCCTAGTTGGGAAGGGTTATTGGTCCCGGCCATAGGACCTGATCAGTCTTATGCCTATGTGATACGTGATCGATTATGTGATTACACATAGTCTACGTGTTTCAGGGCCCTATATCTGTCTTACCATATGATTTCATCATTCCCGTTGATTTCTGATACTGATTCTATAAACTTATATGATTGATACTGTACCAATATTTCTTATCATGTGTATATCATTGTTTCAGCCTATATTTCATTGATGATGCATATAGATTCACTGAATATCATCTATACTCACTCTTTATTTGTTTACCCATTTCAGGACAGGAGTAGGCTGCAGAATCCTGTCATCTATCTTCTGAGGATTTTTGCTACAGTCATCAGTGTATATTTTCTGATATTTCTGTATTATTATTTTTGGTGTTCATTATCTAGTTGCTCCATGGGGTATGTATAGGTTAGCTAGGAGATGAACATGTATATATATATATATATGATATTTGATGGTATATATGAGTTTTATGATGCTTATGTGATATGATATATGACTGCTACAGCCAATTGCAGTAACTTATAAAATGATTGACAGAATAACATATTGAATGGTAACTAATTAAAATGGATAATATATTATGGATTATAGATTATGCATGTGATACTGGGTCCTACGGGTGTCGGTCGCCTGTGGCATCTCCCGTGCCCTAGGACCGCTACGATATAGAAACGGGTCATGACAGAGGTGGTATCAGAGCTCTAGGTTTACAAATAGTGGAATCTAGGTTACAGATGAATAGTACCTAAATTACAGAGGAATAGTGACTAAGTATAGAATGGGGTAGAATTAAGTATACCATGGAGCACAGGATTTCCTTTGTCATTTTTTATTGTTATCGTCTTTTATATGTTATTATTCTGCATCTCTATTATTTTCTGAGACTGTTTCCATTTTTTTGACAGATTACAAAGATGTCTGACAACAGAGACAGAGATACCAGGGAGGCAAAAGTTGCCTCTAATGAGTCACCAGTTAGAGAGATTATTGTATCAGAGGGTCGATCTAGATTCCAACAGACTTCAGAGGATTCTGAGAAGGGCGATGACCCCTAGAGAATGGAGATGATACTGGGTTTATTGGAGTTACGAAGAGAGATGGCTGCGATGAGACGGGAGCGACAATAGGTACCACCACCACCTGTTCCTGCAGTAGTGCCTCCACCAGTAGTACTTGAGGCAGTTCCAGTAGTACCGGCTCCTGTGCAGCCTGTTGGGGCTTAGAGGGAGCCAGCTGTACAGGGAGGCCGAAGACTGATAGAGGAAGGAGGAGTATCAATGTTCAGCTTTCTGAAGCTAAACTTACTTGAGTTCAGGGGAGATAAAGGATCTAATCCTGTTGATTTCTGGGAGGAGGTGGAGAAGGTAGTGGGGAGATTACCATGTTCAGAGTTGAGAGCTGTTGAGCTGGCTGGACTATTGCTTAAGGGTAAGGCATGGACTTGGTTCTTGAGGCGAATAGAGCGTAGACTTTATGGTGAGCACCCACCTATATAGGCAGAGTTCAGGCAGAGTTTGATTGATGAGTTCATTACAGAGCTAGTGAAGACCCATAACTTGGTTAGATTTGAGCAGTTAGAGTAGGGGGATAAATCTATGAAGGAGTATGAGAAGGAGTTTATTCGGTTGAGTAGATAAGTTACTCATATTATACCTACAGAGGCTGATCTGATTAGTAGGTTTCGGAGGGGTCTTCATAATACACTCTATAATGCATTACTGGCTATAGAGTTCACTTTATTGACTATAGTAATTGATAAGACTACACAAATGGAGGAGAAATACAAGACTGAGAGGGCAAAGAGGGACTAAAAGAGAAAAAGGGGTCCAGGATCACAGGCTAGGAGGGGGCGAACAGCTCCCATCCTAGACAGGTAAAGCCAGTGCCACGATTTGAGCAGAGATCATCCGGTGGTAGTCAGAGGAGGAGAGTTCAGAATAGGGGACCACCAGTGGTATGATCTACACCTACTTATTCATAGGGCTCCTCTAGACCAGTAGCACAGGTGCATGGTGTGCCAATTTATGGGTTTTGTGGACGTAGGCACAGAGGGGAGTGCAAGTTACAGTCAGGTGCTTGTTTAAAGTGTGGCCAATAGGGGTCGCTTCATTAATAAATATCCTCTATGGGGTGAGCAACAACAACCATCTGTCATAGTTTCTCAACCAGTGGTTCAGACGAGTCAGAATATGGGTAGAGAGGCTACAGGCAGAGGCAGAGGTAGGGAAGGACAGGCTCCTAGTGGTAGTCAAGCTCCGGTTGGTAGGGGCCAGGGCAGAGTATTTGCAGTTAATACCCAGGAGGATCAGAGATCTGACAACGTGGTTATAGGTACTATCTTGATTCAGAATGAGATTGCAGATGCCTTATTCGATTCGGGTGCTACTCACTCTTTTGCGTCACCACATTTTGCACCTAAATTGAATAAGGAAATGAGATTATTAGATGTGCCATTGATGATTGCTACTCCTATGGGTGTTAGTGTTAATGTTGATTATTACTACCCTGATTGTGTTATTGAGATTGATGATAACATATTGCGTATTGATTTGATTGAGGTGCCTAAATTAAAGCTAGATATTATCTTGGGTATGGATTGGTTGATGAGGTACCGGGCAAGTATAGACTGTTATCGGAAGAAAGTTAGATTTCAGCCTGAGGGGCAGCCAGAGTTTGAGTTTCAGGGTGATATTCGGGAGTTTCTGGTTAACTTGATTATTGCTATACAGGCTAGGAGGATGATTAGGAAAGGTTGTTCAGCCTATTTAGCACATGTAATAGATGTACATAAGTGTTTTGTACAGTTGAATCAGATACCGGTTGTTCAGGAGTTTCCTGATGTATTTCCTAATGAGTTGCCAGGATTGGCCCCTGATAGCGAGATTGAGTTTGAGATTGAGGTGCATCCAGGCACTAACCATATATCTATTCCACCATACAGAATGGCTCCAGCTAAACTGAAGGAATTGAAGATATAGTTACAGGAGCTATTGGATAGAGGGTTTATCAATTCAAGTAGTTCTCCATGAGGTGCACCGGTACTTTTTGTGAGGAAGAAAGATGGCTCATTGAGTATGTGTATAGATTACAGACAGCTGAACAAAGTCATAGTAAAGAACAAGTATCCATTTCCACGGATAGATGACTTGTTTAATCAGCTGCAGGGTGCTAGCCATTTTTCGAAGATAGATTTGAGGTCTGGGTATCACTAATTGAAGATTAAGAAGGGTGATATACCTAAGACTGCTTCCAGGACCCGCTATGGACAATACGAGTTCTTAGTGTTGCCATTCGGATTGACCAATGCACCGGCTACTTTCATGGATCTTATGAACAGAGTGTTCAGGTCGTATTTAGATAAGTTTGTCATTGTATTCATTGATGACATACTTATTTATTCTAGGAGTGAGGAAGTGTAACACTTCAGTTAAAGTTTAGAACCTGAACCATAAAGGGTAAACCTATGAGGTTCTTCCTTTGTTTGAAAGTTGTATATTATTGCATGTTTATGTTTGAATTGAATATATATGCATGTTTTAGGAAGTATTATATGTATAAAAGTGGTTTAAAGGCTGTTAGGAAGAAATCGGGAAAAAAATAAATTTTTGGTGAATTGGGGGCAAAATGGTCATTTCACACCCCTTGAGTTATTTATGGAATTAACATCATATTTGATGATAAAATAGAATATCATGATATGAAAATAAGGTTAGAATAGTCATTTGAATTATTGTTGGAGAATTAAACCTAATAGAAAATAATTCCGGGCAAAGCTGCTCGGATAAGGATCAAATTTAAACTAAGGATAATTTAGGATTTGTAACACCTCAACCAAAACCCTATAGGAACCCTTAAAGAGGGACTTAGGGGGGAATTTTTGTTTTCTTTATAACATGATGTTATTGTGTATTTATGCATGAAAATGATATATATGCATGTTATATGACTTGATTTTA